>JAODAL010009629.1:0-109606 GCA_025379985.1 Phyllomedusa bahiana | reverse complement strand
GGGGGGGACCAGGGGCCCCAGAGGTGGCCCGGGGGGGGGCTGCGGAAACACCCTGACAAAAAAACGGGGTCATGTGATTTTTCCCAGCCAATCGCAACCATTCCACATCCCAGTCAATGACGTCGCACACACATCTCACCCTGCTCTGTCTGTAAGTTGATTTGCTGGCCGCCAAAATTACAGGAAGCGCCGAAAATGGCGCAAAATTAATAGATGATGCACAGATTTTAAACTAAATTATCGCATGATCTAAAAATTTCGATCAACATGAAAACTGTGCCGATTTCAACTTTGTCGATAATAATCGCTCAACACTAGTGGTGACGCATGCGCACTCACTTGAATACATTGAATGCGGATGATATTAAGAAAAACAATGTATATTTAATATGAGGAGATCGGAGCGTCGCAGATTTTCAAAACAACAAGAAAGAAACACAAAACACTATTATAAGTGTCACTAATACTACATTATATAAACATATGAATATGTGAAAAACCACAATGACTGAACAATATTTGAAAAGTGCGGTTGACAGGATTGGTACAAATTCTACGATTCAATAATGAAACATTAACTCTCTTTTGAGATTTAACCCATTAGGCACAGATGTGTCCAAGGTAAGTATCCAAAAAGCCTCCCTATTGTGCAATAACCAGTCAATATCTCCACCACACAATGGTTTAATTACCCTCTCAATATCCATAATCCTTAAACTGCTGGTGTTGGAATTGTGTACCTCTCTGAAATGGTTAGATAGATGGGATCTGTTATGAATGGAACAGTTTGTAATGTCATTTAAATGTTCTAAAAAACGTGTTTTTAACCTTCTTGTAGTATTGCCTACATACTGCAATTTACACACAATACATGTAGCTAAATAAGTCACATGGTGTGAATTGCAGTTGATGTACTGTCTGATGGTATGATTCTTGGTTCCTTGCTTATCAGAAAAATTGGTGTCAGTATCAACAAAATTACACGTCCTACATGGACTCGAGCCACACTTATAAAATCCCTTATATCGTAGCCAGGACCTACTGGATTTGCTGGACAATACCATATTGGGGGAAATGATATTTCCCAGGGTAGAAGGTTTCCTAGAAACCACCTGACAGCCCTCAGCTAAAATTGTTTCCAAGATAGGGTCTCCATTAAAATGGGTAGGTTCTTGAGGAATATCCTACGTATTTGGGAAAACTGATGGCTTTGATCAAGAACTAACATACATTTTTTCTTGGTGTTGGTATATTGATGGGAACGAGGCTTTGTTCGATTACGAATTAGTAGTGAATCTGTCCTTTTCATTTACAATATTTGATGCCCGCTCCAACAATCCCTTGGGGTAGCCCCTGTGTCCTAACCTGGTGCAGATTTGATTCTTCTCATTTTCAAAATCTGCCACCTTGCTACAGTTTCTTTTAGCTCTCATCATTTCCCCCACTGGAATAGAATGGTGATTATGTCTGGGGTGAGAACTTCTGAAATGAAGAATGGTGTTACCTGCTGTTATCTCCCGATAAGTTTTGAAGTGAATGATTTGACCTGTATTACCTGTCAATGTAAGGTCTAAAAATTGAATGACCTGTTCTCCTACATTGTGGTTGAATTTTAAGTTCAGTGGGTTACTATTCAAAAATGAAAGAAAAGCTGGTATGGCAAATACACCTCCCCCCCATATAAACAGGAGGTCATCGATGTACCTGCTATACCAGCAGATGGAATCAACAAAAGGATTGGTAGATGTATAGAGATACATGTGCTCCCACCATGTCATGACCAAATTGGCCACGGATGGTGAGAATTTAGCCCCCATAGACACCCCGCATATCTGCAAATAGATAACGCGGTCAAATAAGAATAATTGTGTGTCATGAGGAAATCTGCAACAGATATGATAAAGGCGGATAATTCCTCAGAAAAATGACCAAACTGTTTTAAATGAAAATCCAATGCCATCATGGCAATCTGATGAGGGATACTAGTATAAAGGGATTCAGCATCGCAACTCAGCCACGTCATACCTTCTTCTTAGATACAATCCTTCAATCCATTTAGGACATCCTGCGTGTCCTGCACATAACTGGGGGTCCTCACCACTAACGGTTGTAATAGACCGTCCAACCATTGAGACAATCTTTCTAAAAGGGAACCGATACCCGAAACTATTGGTCACATGGGTGGTTTATCTAGATTTTTATGGATTTTAGGAAGGGCATACGTAATTGGCATTTTGGGATGTTCAACTATTAAAAAATCCAGGTGTTTTGGGTTTAAAGCGCCAATGGATAAGCCCTCTCGTAGCAAGGCATACATTTCTATCTTATAAGCTATGGTAGGATCTTGTGTGAGTTTTGAATATGTGGTTGTGTCATTCAGCATAGTTTGTATACTATCAATGTACATGCTTTTGTCCATTACTACCACGGTGCCTCCTTTGTCGGACATTTTAATCACCAACTTAGAATTATTATTAAGCTCTAGTAATGCCCTTTGTTCAATGTGGGATAAATTAACATATTTGCGACTAGGAGACACCGTGGCAGATAAGGCTCTTAAATTTTTTTCTATCAGTATTTGAAATCTATCCAGGGACACCGTACGAGACTGTATGGGATAAAATTCCCTGTTTGAAACAAAAAGTAAGGCAATTGGCCAGAGTGTTCAGAAGAAGAATCCTGTAGTTCCTCTAATGCCAATATAGCCATTTGCTCCTTAAAGGTCAAACTTTTGTAATCATTAGATATTAAATCACTATTCCTGAAAATCACATTATTATCTACCTCGTTGTGTCCTAATTCATCATTTTCTGACCAAAAGTGACATTTAAGGGTGAGGGAGCATACAAATTTATTAACATCTTTAAGTGTTGAAAATAAATCAAAATTTTGCTGTAAACCAAAATTGAGACCCAAAGATAGGACTTTGTGGTGGGCAGTGTCCAAATGACTAGATGACAAGTTCAAAACGTCCAATTGTTGACATGAATTTATTCTGTCATCGCCTGCCGGGTTTTCATCTTTGTGTTTTCGGAGATGCTTCCTCCCTCCCCTCCGCCCAATTTTTTTGAATTTTTTTGTTTGCGTTGGCGATAATAAGACGGGATGAATTCTCTGTTGTTGGCATTAATAGTTGAATCTTCTCCAGAGTTTCTGGTGGCATCAGTAGAAGAGCCCGAGTCCAAAGAACCAAAACTGACACGTCTCTGGTTATGACCGCCAGAAAAATATGACAATGTCCTTTTTAATATGGATCTAGGAGTTGAAGAATCAAATCTCCTGCGTCACCACTGCATCCCACTCTGGTCGGGATTTGTGCGGATCCATTTCATCAGTGCCGGATGATTGTGGGTGAGCTGACAGTTTTCTTTTTTCTGCTGCATATATTTGAGAGCCTTGTTTGTGCACACCCCACTGGCAGTTGAACACGTAATTCACCTCCACAGTATAGTTACGGCTGCACCATCATCATGACGGAAATTACCAGCAGGCAGCAAAAAGCTGCCTTAGTATTTCATAATGGTGCAAATATGGCTCCTAGGTCAGCAGAATTTTTGCCGAAATTGAAAGAATATGAGAAATTAAAAACACAAGAAGTATGGGTGTGGTGGGATTATACCACGCAACAAAATTACCTCCAGCGAGAAATGATACCACGTGGCTTGAGAATTAAGAAAATCCCTACAATCATTTTCTCTCAAGAATTTGTCTTGGAATGGAACAGAATTCTCACCACTTGTTCTCTCAACCTGATGTCTTTGGTGGTAAAATATGAGGACACCAAATTGAAGCAGTTATCCCAAGATATTGAAAAAATGGAGGAGGAATTGCGTTCTCTTATGGATCATCCTCAATACGAAGCATCTACATTAAAGGTGGAAGAAAGTATCAATAAAATTGAAAGCTCCATTATGGCAACAAAAAAGTCAAAATTTTAATGGGACACATCCGATTATGAAAATTATGCTGTATATGAGTGAGGATGCAGGAGATTTGATTCTTCAACTCCCAGATCCAAATTAAAGAAGAGATTGCCATATTTTTCTAGCGGTCATAACCAGAGACGTGTCAGTTTTGGTTCTTTGGACTCGGGCTCTTCTACTGATGCCACCAGAAACTCTGGAGAAGATTCAACTATTAATGCCAACAACAAAGAATTCGTCCCGTCTTATTATCGGCAACGCAAACAGAAGAAAAATTCAAAAAACGTGGGCAGAGGAGAGAGAGGAAGCATCTCCAAAAACACAAAGATGAAAACCCGGCAGGCGATGACAGAATAAATTCATGTCAACAATTGGACGTTTTGAACTTGTCCTCTAGTCAGTTGGACTCTGTCCACCACAAAGTCCTATCTTTGGGTCTCAATTTTGGTTTACAACAACATTTTGATTTATTTTCAACACTTAAAGATGTTAATAAATTTGTACGCTCCCTCACCCTTAAACGTCACTTTTGGTCAGAAAATGGTGAATTAGGACTAGTGTTGAGCGATTATAATCGACAAAGTTGAAATCGGCACGGTTTTTACGTTGATCGGAATTTTCAGATCACGCGATAATTTAGGTGAGAATCTGCGCATAATCTATTACTATCGTGCCATTTTTGGCACTTCCTGTCATTTTGGTGGCCAGCAAATCAGCTTAGAGAAGAGAGCAGGGTGAGCTGGGTGTGCGACGTTATGACTGTGATGTGTAAGGTTGTGATTGGCTGGAAAAATCACATGACCTCCTGTTCAGCATCAATGTGTCTCTGTGTCTCATAAGAGCAGGACGTGTAGTCAGCTTTCTCTTTAATACAGCTCAGCGACACAGTTCTCTTTGTTCACACAGACAACTATGCTTTTAGCTGTGAACATTAGAACATAGGTAGATTAGAGAATTTCAGTTTTTAGTTAGTTAGGCTGAGACTTTGAAAGAAGCATCTAGCGCTGTACAGCCGCGGGTGGGTGCGGGCGAACACAGACAGACAGGCAGGCTTTTGAAAGGAGAGTGTATATTGTGCAGTCCAGACTGCTTTGACCCTGCATTGAAATGGCTTTTTATTACCAGTTTTTGGTGAAATAGTACCTTTTGCAGCCTGTACCTTTTGTGCAGCCTGTACTTATATTAGGATACAGAACTTTTCTAGTAACTGCAGGTGTATTTGATAGGTGCAAAACCCACCTTTTATTATCCGTACACAATTTAATTAGGTTTTTTTTCACTTTGTGCAGCCCAGTTTTGTTCAAAGACCCACTTTGTACTTAAAATAGGATACAGAACTTTTCTAGTCACCGCAGGTGTATTTCATAGGTGCAAAAACCACCTTTTATTATCCGTACACAATTTAATTACGTGTTTTTCACTTTGGCACAGCCCAGTTTTGTTCAAAGACCCACTTTGTACTTATATTACCATACAGAAATTTGCTAGTAATTGCTGTTGTATTTCATAGGTGCAAAAACCACCTATTATTATCAGTACACAATTTAATTACGTGTTTTTCACTTTGGCGCAGCCCAGTTTTGTTCAAAGACCCACTTTGTACTTACAATAGGATACAAAACTTTTCTAGTCACCGCAGGTGTATTTCATAGGTGCAAAAACCACCTTTTATTATCCGTACACAATTTAATTAGGTTTTTTTTCACTTTGGCGCAGGCCATTTTTGTTGAAAGACCCATCTTGTACTTATATTACCATACAGAAATTTGCTAGTAATTGCTGTTGTATTTCATAGGTGCAAAAACCACCTATTATCAGTACACAATTTAGTTACGTGTTTTTCACTTTGGCGCAGCCCAGTTTTGTTCAAAGACCCACTTTATACTTACAATAGGATACAGAACTTTTCTAGTCACAGCAGGTGTATTTCATAGATGCAAAAACCACCTTTTACTATCCATATAACATTTAAATAGCTGTATTGCACTTTGGTTCGCCCCAGTTTTTTTTCAAATAGCCACCTTGTACTTAAATTTGGATACAGAAATTTCTTAGTTACTGTTGGTGTATTTTATTAGTGCAAAAACCACCCTTTGTTATCTGTATAACTTTTAAATAACTGTATTGCACGTGGTGCTGCCCTAGTTTTTTTCAAATAGCCACGTTGTATAACAATATCTGATAAAAAAATTTCGAGCACACTGTTCGCGTTTGTCATGCTGCAAAAACCAATTTCTCTCCTTGTAACTTCTGAATAGTTTTTTATTGCCCTCTTGAATCTCATTTTGGCGCAGATAGCGCACTGTGTATGATATTTTGTTGAGAAATGATTCATTCCTATCCTACTGGCCATTGTAAATCCCTGGGACTGAAGGAAGAACACTGTTGATTGTCTTACGTTCTTCCACCAGACCGCATTTTCACAGGTATTCGCTAGAAACATTTCAGTTTGTAAACCTAGTGGCTTGTAGGAAATTAAGAGGTATTTAAGAAATAGCTGTGATTGTCTTCCTTTTAATAAGAGACTTTCAAACAATCTCGCATGCCCTTTCTTAAGAATTTGTATCTTTTCTGAACATGGAGCTAAAGCATGTGGTAAGCCGAGCAAAGAGGGGTGGAGAGGTAGAAGGTACGAGAAAGGATGCTCCTTCCAGTGCTGGCGACATACACTCAAGCCAGCGGATCATCGTTGCAGGACCGTCAGGCCTGTCATCACTGGTCATGGCCCTGTGAGTCTCATTAACGAACCGACGCCACTGTCTACAGTGGTTAATGCAACCTGCATCCATCAGTCTCACCTCCGTCCTCCAGGTCCCAGGCCACAAATGTCGTCTCAAGCATCGTCCACAATGTGAGTCATGCGGGTTTGTGGTCATGCTGCATCCCCGACAGGAAAGTCAATGTCCATTCATACAAAAATGGGGTTGAAAGATCCTTTTCAGGCACATTAAATCTGTGGGTCAACAGGTTTAAGATGTTCATACTGCGGAGTACAGGTCAGATATAGTTTATGTCCATTTCAACAAAATTGTGGTTCAAAAAGACTCTTTTTAACCGCACTTTTTAATCTGGATCATGCAGGTTTGGGGCTCATGCTGTTGCCCAGACAGGTATAGTCAAGTGTCCAGTTCAACTAAAATGTGGTTCAAAGACTCCTTTTTGCCGGCACTTTTTAAATCTGTGGGTCATGTAGATTTAAGGTCCATGCTGCTTTCCAGGACAGACATAGTCAATGCCAGGTTCAAGTTAAAATGATGGTTCAAATAATACTGCATTCTGGCACTTTTTAATTTGTGCGTCATGCAGGTTTAAGGGTCATGCTGCGGTACAAGACAGGGATAGTGAATGGTCTGTGACTTTTTTTCTGTGACTCTTGTTGCGTAATTGTGTTGCCTAAGATGTAGCACGTATCTCAGTTTAAAACTGTTTGTGGAGTTAATTTCCAGCTTCCGTCCGCCCTGATTTTAGGTATAAGAAAGAAGGTGTTGTTCCTCTCCCAAGACTTCAATGGTATCTTCGGCGATAATCTATTATCGACTATCGGAAATAGTCTTGATAATTGACGATATCGACTATCGACCTGATGACGACAGTCGACGTAATCACTCATCACTAATTAGGACACAACGAGGTAGATAGTAATGTGATTTCCAGGACTAGTGAGTTAATATCTAATGATTACAAAAGTTTGACCTTTAAGGAGCAAATGGCTATATTGGCATTAGAGGAACTACAGGATTCTTCTTCTGAACACTCTGGCCAATTGCCTTACTTTTTGGTTTCAAACAGGGAATTTTATCCCATACAGTCTCGTACGGTGTCCATGGATAGATTCCAAATACTGATAGAAAAAGATTTAAGAGCCTTATCTGCCACGGTGTCTTCTAGTCGCAAATATAGTAATTTATCCCACAATGAACAAAGGGCATTACAAGAGCTTAAAAATAATTCTGAGTTGGTGATTAAATTGGCCGACAAAGGAGGAACCGTGGTAGTAATGGACAAAAGCATGTACATTGATAATATACAAACTATGCTGTCTGACACAACCACATATTCAAAACTCACACAAAATCCTACCATAGCTTATAAGAGAGAAATGTATGCCTTGCTACGAGAGGGCTTGTCCATTGGCGCTTTAAACCAAAAACCACTGGATTTTTTTATAGTTGAACATCCCAAAATGCCAATTATGTATGTCCTTCCTAAAATCCATAAAACACGGCGGATGTCGTAAATGGATTGAAGGATTGTATCTGGGACGAAGGTATGACGTGGCTGAGTTGCGATGCCGAATCCCTTTATACTAGTATCCCTCATCAGATTGCCATGATGGCATTGGATTTTTATTTAAAACAGTTTGGTCATTTTTCTGAGGAATTTTCCGCCTTTATTATATCTGTTGTGGATTTCCTCATGACATACAATTATTTCTCATTTGACCGTGTTATCTATTTGCAGATACGCGGGGTGTCTATGGTGCCAAAATTCTCACCATCTGTGGCCAATTTGGTCATGGAATGGTGGGAGTACATGTATCTCTATACATCTACCAATCCTTTGGTTGATTCCATCTGCTGGTATGGCAGGTACATCGATGACCTCCTGTTTACATGGGGGAGGTGTATCTGCCATACCAGCTTTCTTTAATTTTTGAATAGTAACACACTGAACCTAAAATTCAATCACAATGTAGGAGAACTGGTCATTCAATTTTTAGTTCTTACATTGACAGGGAATACTCGTCAAATCATTCACTTCAAAACTTATCGGAAGATAACAGCAGATAACACTATTCTTCATTTCAGAAGTTTTCACCCCAGACATAGTGATGAGCTATTACGTTGACTATCGTAATCTGGTCGATATTGAATACAGGCAATTTATCAAGACGATATCCGATAGTCGATAATAGATTATCGCCGAACACCATTAAAGTACTATGGGAGAGCAACAACACCTCATTCTTACACCCAAACAGGGTGGAAGAAGCTGAATAAACATCACAACAGCAAACTGGATACGTGCTACATCTTAGGCAAACACACTTAGTTATAAAAAGCCACAGAAAAAAACTCACAGACCATTCACTATCCCTGTCTGTACCACAGCCTGACCTTATACCTGCCATGACCCACAAATTAAAAGTGCCGAAGCAGTATGATTTGAACCACCATTTTAGAGTTTCACTGGACATTTGACTAATCTGTCATGTACCGCAGAATGACACCCTAAAACCTGTTTTGACCCACAGATCACAAAGTGGCGCTATGCTATTTTGTACGTGGACTGACATTTAGTATCTGTTTTTGGTAACTGACCATTTGTTTACAGATTTTATTTAGGAAGTTTTATTTAAAAGGTTTACATTAATCATTTTGCTTTTCAAAGTGTGATAACAAACAATCATACACCCTCCCTGCAGTTTTTAAAGGTATTTTTTACACATTAAGATGTGTTTAATTCATCCAACACACCCATAAGTAATAAAAAAGTCCTAAACATCACCCAAAACAATACTTAGTTGAGAAAACATATGCCCTTCTGGCTTCTGAGATGATTCAGCCAATCAAATTCAATGTTCATTTTTCCTCCAAAATCCTCCATCATGATTAAGAAGACAGACTCCCCTGGAGATCATAATGATGCGACCCCATAGTGACTCCACCCCAGAAATTTTTAAGCCTCAAATTGTGCAATTTGTGTCCAGCCCTGGACCCCATGTTTTGACACTACTTAACCACACAAAATCACCTTTTTTCAAAATCTGATTTTTTAGAGTAAATTTGAAGCTCTCCTGATGGCCCCTTAGAGCCAGTGCTGCCGTCAGAACTGTTAACACGGAGGTCCATCTGCCAGTCCAGACTTACAGTGGGTGCGGTGAGACCCAGGCTAGCTCCTGTCATCTATTAACACGGAAGTCCACTGCCAGGCCAACTTACAGTGGAGTCGGTGAGAGCCCAGGCTAGCGTCGTCATCTATTAACAAGCAGGTTTTATGTTTTGTCAGCTTCCAGGGCCGGAGTATACAGTGGTGCGGTGATAGCCCAGGCTGGCGTCCGTCATCTATTAATACGGTAAAAATGCCCTTATGAGCAGCAACGAAAACAGTCGTTCTTGAAGCAGAGTGCCGGAAGCGAAGTGTGAGGTAAGGACTCTCCAGCCTTCCTCAGTACACAGTCAAAGACCTGGGTAACGCTTGCCCCTCTGTATTAGTGCGTACCAATGGCTTCACTTGGGAAATAACTGGTGTTAACGCTCCTGTTCCACCCAGGTGTCCTTTTTCTTGCATTCTTTTTCTCATTTACTCACGTGCTGGAGGAAATTGTCTCCCGTTCTTTGTTCTCTGTCCTGCTCCATACTTCCCCATGTCCTCTGAATAACCTATAATCTGGTCAAGTCTTCCTGTACTTCCCTTGTACAATTCAGAGGAATTTTTTTACAGCTAATTTGTACATGCAAGTTTTTATAGTAGTTTAATTCTAGAAAACACATTTTTAAAATAGCATGGAATCCCACCACGTATTTGTTTCTCTTTTTAATTGTATAAATGGGTTGTCTCAATACAGGGATTGCTAGCGTATGTTAAAGATCTTGCAAAAACAAGTCCATTTAGCAATATGTGTCCATTAACATTGTCCTACTATTCCTTTCTAGGCAGCACCATCCCCTGAGCACTCTTGACAATTGTGAAGAACGAATGTCTGTTAGAAACAATAACATTTATTATAATAGGACCTGTAGTATAGCTGCATGTCACAGCAAAATGCCCCCAAGTAAAAATCAAAACATGACCCGTTGAGCCACTTGTGACAATTTGTGAAGAAACTAATGTACTGTTAAAAAACTATTTTTTTTTTATAAAGGACCGTAGTATTGCTTGCAGTTTAAAGCAGCATGACCAAAAAATTATAAAAATGACTTCTCAGCCACTGTTAAAAATGTGAGGGAAGCAATGCCACTCAAAAGCGACATTTTCTGTTCCAAAGACCAATGATTATTGCTGTACTCTCACAGCAAAAAACCCAAAAAAAATATTAAAAATGACTCTCAGCCATCTGTTAAAATTGTGAGGGAAAAAATGCCACTAAAAGCCACATTTCGTTCCAAGGACCTAGATTAATAGCTGTATCTCACAGCAACATGACCCCAAAAATTATAAATAGGACTTCTCACACTATTAAAAATTGTGATGGAGAAAAGCCACTTAAAGCCACATTTCTGTTTCAAAGGACCATGATTAAAGCTGTATCTCACAGTCAATGACCTCAAAACAAAGGACAATTGCAAAACTATCTTAAAGATAAAGTGAGTAAATTTGAAAACGGTGTTGTCATGAAACCTTGCTGGTATTATAAGTCTCCTCACAGCAAAACCAAGCAAAATGAGACAGTGGGAAATGGTGAAAAGAATCAATAATTTGGCAGTAAGAACTGAACATTTAATAAAAATGTTTTCAAGAGGACTCATTTCTGTTTGAAGAGGAATGTGAAGAAGACCAGCACTAATCGGAGACCTCGGCAATTGGGGCCCAACATCATCAGAGTTCCATGCCTGATTCAGCAAGATGAAAGACAAACGATCCACATTATCTGTGAAAGCCGATGCTTGTCGTAATGACTCCTCCAGCTGTGCTGAAGTGTCCGCTCAGATATGGCAGGACAACACCTGTATGGCGTGCCGAGTGATCTCGGTGCCAATTCGACCCCATTTTGGATACCCAGATTTGGGGGGGGAGTCTATTGTTCCGAACATACAAAAACATGGTGTCTGAGACGCAGATAGTCGGCACCACGACTTAAGCTGCCTCTGTGTGTTGGATGTGGCACCTGCATTGCATGCGTTGGTGGAGGTGGTAAATAGAAGATTGCCAGAGTCACCCATTAGGCTTCTGCCACCTTGCGTGCTGCTGCCAGCTGCGCTCGGCTACTTGGCCACCTACTGCGTCACGTCGCTGACATTATTTCCACCAGTGACATGTTGAGAACGTAAAGCATTAACGCAACAGATGTCTCCAGTCTGATCAATCAGCAAGGTCTCCATTGTCCTGCCATTTTACTCTCTATTTGGGTGTGGGTTGGGTTTGGTGGAAAGGAAAGGCTGATTTTTGTTTTGTACCGGGGATCTCAAAGGGTGGCCAACCAGTAACCTTATGTTCATTTTGATGGCCTTGAATGCAAGGGATCATGTTGGAGGAAATGGAGCATCCAAGCACACATGTGAGAGATGGAGCCTTGATTTCCAAGCCTCTGGTTCCGAGGGCACAGCAAACTGGAGCGTCCTCATCTTCTCCTCCACCTCAAATTCGCGCCAACCTCTTTCCAATGCAGGACATTGTAAGCTCGGTGTCCTGAATACCTCCTCCTCCTCCTCCTCCTCCTCCTCTTCCTCCGACACACGCTTTCTACACAGCCCTGACCTTGCCTCAGAATGAGCTGAGGCGCCGCTCTGCACTAGCCCTGGACCCCGAACCACTGCCTAATGAAGACCGATAAAATTGTGAAACTGACGGCCTTTGTGGATTCGACGGAGAGAAAGGCTCCGTGTCCTCAACTGTAGATCCGTCTCCCCTCCTTAGCGTGGCGGGACCTGTTTTCAGAGTGTCCAACGATCGTTCCAGAACTAAGATCACCACAATGCTCATGCTGACAAGGGCAGTTGTCGCACTGACCATTTTGTGACTTCTTCAAAACTGGCAAGGATGGTGCAGAGCTCTATCACCTGCATCCTCTCTCGGTGGCTCAACACCCCCCGAGGTTCCGCACCGCTTCTTGTTCAGGCCTGGGTCACTTCTTACTGCGTAATTGCATTTTGCGCTTGCCAGCCACAAACGCTGGAGCATGTGGAGGGTGGAATTCCAGCGTGTTGCCACGTCAACATGAGGACTGTTGACGGGGAGGCTGAGCTTGACTCTGCAGAACGCAGCCAGGCTGGACAAGCAGGGGTGCGAACGGCGGGAAGTGCGACACTCAGACCTCGAGCCTACCTCAGCAGGCATTCCAGACCCGGGTACTCTTTAGAAATTTCTGGACGACAGGTTCATGACATTGCCAGGCAAGGGATGTGCTCCAGCCTACCGACATAAGGGCGGCCAGCAGATTTCGCCCGTTATCGCACACCTACCTTCCCTGGCACAAGGCTCTGTCACCCATCCACGCTCGGCTCGTTGCGAGAGCCGTCCACAGCTCCTGACCTGTGTGTGGACAGTCTCCAAGAGCAGATTTATTTCAAACACTTCCTGGATTCTCTGGGCACATGATCCACCAGAGGACCTTGGGGGAAAGATCCCTCACCATCCCTGCGGTTTTTTGAAGAGCGTCGCTGAGCTGAAGCCAACCGTCACGACCAAGACATCCACCCAAGCTCACCCGTGAGTGTCACAGAGATATAGCGGCCCTTGCCGTGCTTACTAGTCCATGTGTCGGTGGTCAGATGGAAATTTTCGCGGCCACAATAGCAGACAAACGCGCTTGAAATTTTAGATGACACGTGGCTGCCAGGGCAAGGGACGGCTTTTCTGGCAAAGAAATGCCCTGCTCGCATCTGTATTGCGGGCAGGCAAGGCCATGACGTGGGAACCCATCTGTGTCCACCATACGGAAAGGCAACAGTTTGCCAAGCCAAAAGCCTGGCAATGCCGACATTCAGGCTTTTTGGCTTTTGGGATGGTTTGTGTTCCAAGTGTTTCTGTCTGCTTCCCAAACCTGGAAGACAGAAGTCTGGCGCTAGACTGGCAGCTGTACAGCTGCATGTCGTCAAACTGGCGGGAGGAGAAGGGGTAGGATGTGTCTCTGGTGTGCTGGGTGGTACTAGGCGACGGTGGTAGGCTGAAGTGGAGCTGACTTCCCTGATATACTCTGAGAGACATGGCACCTGAGGGAACGCTTGTGGTGGCGGAGGAGGAGGAGGCCGGAGACAGGGTAGGTGACAGTGGTTGGAAGCCTGGCATCGGTCCGGCCTTTTTTGGCCAATGGTTGCCTCCATATCAACTCATGCATTCGCTGCATGTGGACTAAACATGTTGTGGTGGTTAAACACCTAAGATTTTTGCTCTACTTATGGTTTACGCAAAGGCGGCATATACATCGCTGGGTGAATCAGAGGCTTGCTCAAAAAGACACCAGGCCTTGAGAGGTCCTAGACCTTTTTGATGCAATAAGCGAGGAGCAGGGTTTCCGCTGACCGTAGCTGGCGGAAAACATAATCAATGGACTTCTGCGATCCGCCTACTCCCTTTTTAGGCGGGACCCGTATTGAACTACCCCATCTCCTTCCTCCTCCCAGTGAAGAACGCTCGCAAGCAAATCTGCTGAAAAGACCACGTTGGATCCGCAATGGTCGTCAGTAATCATCATAAACACAAGGTGGACATCGTCGTCCCCTGGGGAAAACAATATTCCCCCCCCCTGCATCCAGGAGCAGCAGGCTACAAGCAAGAGGCACTGCAAGGCGTTGCCGAACACCCCGGGTTATTTTTTGCCCGATTAACTGCTTCCTTTTCCACCTCTGGATGGCACAGTAACTGGGCGTCAGAGCAACAAAATCATCCTCGTTTGGCCTCTTGATCTTTTTAAACATGCCTTCTGACCCCAACCGCATTTTGTCATTCAAAGAGGTCTCAGAAAAATGGATTATCCACAGTTGTGGGTACACAAGATTAACATTTGGCTGCTTTATGTTGGACGTATGTATATGATGCTGATGACGACACATTTGTGGGAGGACGAGGATTTAAGACTTCTGGATGCAGGTTGCATAACCACTGAAAACAGATTGGCGACGCTGTTCATTACTGAGATTCACAGGCCCTGACGCCAGCTATGGACACGGCCTGACGGTTCCGTGCAAGCCGACGATCCGCTGGGCATGCGTTTTGACGCCAGCCCTGGTAGGAGAAAAAAATAAAAAAAACACCTTCTCTCGTACCTCTACCGTCATGTCCTACCCCCCCTATTTGCACACTTTACCACTGAATTTCGCTCCAAGTTCAGAAAGATAAAATTTTGGAGAAGGAATGTAAGAGTTAATTGGAAAGTCTTTTTATTAAAAGATGCAAATCACAGCCTATTCTAAATCCCAAAAACAAAACATAATTGCTGGATTCAAATTTAAGTGCAAAGACCTCTAATCAACAAAGCTTGACTGACCAAAAGTGAAAAAAACGACCTATCCTGAAATGTATACGGATAATAAAAGGTAATTTTTGGCACCTATCATGACACCCTTGGTGACTACAAAATTGCTGAGATTCAAATTATTAAGTGCATAGGTACTCTATCAACAACCGCTTGACTGACCAAAAGTGAAAAAAACAGTATCTGAAAAAGTATACAGATAATAATAGGTATTATTTTGCACCTATCAATTACCTTTGGTGACTACAAAATTGCTGCATTCAAATATAGACTGCAAGGTACCGTCTATCAACAAAGCTTTGACTGACAAAAAGTGAAAAAAAACAAGTATCCTGAAATGTATACGATAATAAAAGGTATTTTTTGGGCACCTATCATACACCCTGTGGTGACACAAAATTGCTTATTCAAATTTAACTGCAAGGTGCTCTATAACAAAAGCCTGCCTGCGCATAAGTGAAAAAAGATCACGTATCTGAAGATGAGTTACGGATAAAGAAAAGGTAGTTTTTGAGCACCTCTTAATATCACCTGTGCTGACTACAAATTTCCTGATTCAAATTTAACTGCAAGGTGGATCTATGAACAAAGCTGGCCTGCGCCAAAGTGAAAAAAAACACGATATCGAAATGTAATATGGATAATAAAAGGTATTTTGGCAACCTATCAATACCCCCTGTGTTGACTACAAAATTGAATGGATTCAAATTTAAGTGCATATGTGACTGACAAAATGAAAAAAACTCCTATCTAAAGTATACTGATAATAAAAGTGGAGTGTTGCACCTAACAAATAGACTCAGTTACTATAAAAGATCTGTAATCCTAATATAATTTCAGGCTGGCCCAACATCCAAGTAATATGATTAACAGAAAACTGTTTAATAATAAACTAATTGCAATGCAATGTCTACACTAAGTCTTGGTTCACAATATCCAGTATCCTTTAAAACTTGTCTGTGTTCGCCCGCGATCCCCACCCCCCTGCTCTCCCCGTGACTTTACAGCATAGATTTGCCTTAAAATTCTCAGCCTAACCTACCTAAAACTGCAAATCTCTGATCTACCTAATTCTAGTACATCTAAAATCATAGCTGTCTCCTGTGAACAAATAGAATAATTTCGCTGACTTTTGCCAGATGCAGATCGCACATCCAATCCTTTGAGTTACTTACACACCTGATCATGAACAGAAAGGCTGTTCTTTTTTCAGCCAATCGCAACAAACACACCCGAGTACATGACGTCGCGACACACTGCTCACCCAGCTCTATTTTCTCAAAGCTAATTTGGCAGCCCCCAAATGACAGGAAGGCGCCGATAAATGGCGGCGATATTAATAATTAATGCACAAGATTTTAACCTAATATTATCGCGTGATCTAAAAATCCGTCAACATAAAAACCGTGCCCAATTTTTTTTTTCAACTTTTCGATAATAATCGCTCAACACTACCCATACATACTCGGCCGTCAATTCATTTGGGGAAATGACGAGAGCTAAATGAAAATTGTAGCCTAGTGCATATTTTGAAAATGAAAAATCAATCTGTACTAGGTTAGGACCATAGGGTATCCCATGGATTGTTGAGCGGGCATCCAATATTGTAGATGAAAAGTGACAAGATTCACTTATAATTCGGCAATACATACAAAGCCCCGTTCCCATCAATATACCAACACCAAGAAAAAATGTACGTTAGTTCTTGATCAAAGCCATCAGTTTTCCCAAATATGCAGGATATTCCTCAAGCACCTACCCATTTTAGAGACAATTTTATCTGAAGGCTGTCAGGTGGTTTCTAGGAAACCGTCTACTTTGGAAATATTATTTCCTCCCACATGGTCTTGTCCAGCAAATCCAGAGGTCCTGCTACGATATAAAGGGATTTTATAAGTGTGGCTCGAGCCCATGTAGGACGTTAATTTTGTTGATACCGACACAAATTTTTCTGATAAGCAGGGAACCAAGAATTATACCATCAGACAGTACATCAACTGCAATTCACACCATGTGATTTATTTAGCTACATGTATTGTGTGTAAATTGTAGTACGTAGGCAATACTACAAGAAGGTTAAAAACACGTTTTTTAGAACATTTAAATGACATTACAAACTGTTCCATTCGTAACAGATCCCATCTATCTAACCATTTCAGAGAGGTACACAATTCCAACACCAGAAGTTTGAGAATTATGGGTATGGAGAGGGTAATTAAACCATTGCGTGGTGGAGATATTGACCGGTTATTGCATGATAGGGAGGCTTTTTGGATACTTACCTTGGACACATCTGTGCCTAATGGGTTAAATCTCAAAAGAGAGTTAATGTTTCATTATTGAATCGTAGAATTTGTACCAATCCTGTAAACCGCACTTTTCAAATATTGTTCAGTCATTGTGGTTTTTCACATATTCATATGTTTATATAATGTAGTATTAGTGACACTTATAATAGTGTTTTGTGTTTCTTTCTTGTTGTTTTTAAAATCTGCCACGCTCCGATCTCCTCATATTAAATATACATTGTTTTTCTTAGTATCATCCGCATTCAATGTATTCAAGTGAGTACGCATGCGTCACCACTATGCCCATACCAGTACTGATTGAGTTCTGTGTGGTGCGCATGACTGTGTTGTCACTTCCGGGTGGTGTATTCCAATCCGGAAGTGCACACTGAGGCGCAGGAGACCGTGGAACTTGGCATTCAGGTGTAAGTATTCTTACATTTTAACATATATGTAAGGCACTTGTATACACTCACCGGCCACTTTATTAGGTACACCATGCTAGTAACGGGTTGGACCCCCTTTTGCCTTCAGAACTGCCTCCTCAATTCTTCGTGGCATAAATTCCACAAGGTGTTGCAACGATGCTCAATTGGTACCAAAGGGGCCCAAAGAGTGCCAAGAAAAATTCCCCACACCAGACACCACCACCACCAGCCTAAACCCGGGTTGATACAAGGCAGGATGGATCCATGCTTTCATGTTGTTGACGCCAAATTCTGACCCTACCATCCAATGTCGCAGCAGAAATCGAGACTCACAGACCAGGCAACGTTTTTCCAACCCTTCTAACTGTCCAATTTCGATGAGCTTGGGCAAATTGGAGCCTCATGTTTCCTGTTCTTAGCTGAAAGGAGTGGCACCCGGTGTGGTCTTCTGCTGCGTAGCCCATCTGCCTCAAAGTTCGCCGTACTGTTGCATTCAGAGGGTGCTCTTCTGCCTACCTTGGTTGTAAGGGTGCTATTTGAGTCACTGTTCCTTTCTATCAGCTCGATCCAGTCTGCCCATTCTCCTTTGACCCCATGGTCATCACAAGGCATTTCCGCCCCCAGGGCTGCCCCTCACTGGATGTTTTTTTTTTTTCGGACCATTTTCTGTAAACCCTAGAGATGGTTGTGCGTAAAAAAAACAGGAGATCAGCAGTTTCTGAAATACTCAGACCACCCTTCTGGCACCAACAACCATGCCACGTTCAAAGGCATTTCAAATCACCTTTCTTCCCCATACTGATGCTCGGTTTGAACTGCAGGAGATTGTCTTGACCATGTCTACATGCCTAAATGCAATGAGTTGCCACCATGTGATTAGCTGATTAGAAATTAAGTGTTAACGAGCAGTTGGACAGGTGTACCTAATAAAGTGGCCGGTGAGTGTAGTATTGATTTTATACTATGAATAAGGGCGTTATACCGTCCGAAACGCGTCAGCTTCAAACTTAGAGAGCCATTTAATACTGTGGAGGTGTAAGTTTTATCTGCATTAATAAAAGTCATTAAGTTTTATTACAAGATTTGGACTCGCTGGATCACTTTCTTTCTTGGGATTTACCTCATTAGGAGGACAACATGTGCAAAGCAAAGGGGACTTATATCTGTATATACATAAGTTATGCAGGCAAAGTGCTAAATAACAGACATAATTATAAATGAAACATAAATCAATATGACATAATAGTATTACCAGGTTGGTATATAAAGTGATGGATTCCCTATGTGCGTTTTGTGCATGTGACTTCTTCAGAGGAATATAGAGCCACGTATAAAAAGCGGTTCCTTATATACCTAGATAAACTTTTAAAACATGAACACACCTGTGAGGGAATATTGACGCTTCCTCTTGACCACCAATGCGGAATGCCATCACGATGGAAACGTGTCACGCAGACGTGCCGTGTGACCCAACTGTTCATCTACAGTGAAACACAGTGCAAGAGAAAAGAGATCACATTAAAATGAACATAATTCCTATAATGTAACAATAATAAAAACATAAATTACAGGTGCAATTTATAAATACATAATTCCTCTGCTCTTATAAAGAAATACATAGAAATTCATAAATATGAAATACAAGTGAATGATTCCTCTGTTATAAAGAAAGTGAATATATGTTATAAAAATGTCATAAGTGCAAAAAGTGCAAATACAGTATAATCCATACAGGTGATAATGATAGATACATACATTACAGTGAATGAAAATATAAAGTGAACAATTCCTGTTTATGTGGAATTAAATTAAAAATACATAATAATTAGTTGTAGCATAAGTGAAAAAACATGAGAATAAAAGTGCAAAAAAGTGTGAGTGCAAAAACGTAAATACCAATTAATTGCTACAAGAATTAGAAAAATAACTCAAAACAGAGATTTCAGTTTCTATGCATCAAGGAACCGAAAAGGAAAAAAACATATTTCCTAAAAAAAACAATTACTTTGTTATATGTATGACTTCAAGTTTTTTTTTTTAGAAAATACATATTTTTTTTTATTTTTCAGTTGCTTAATACACACATACATGCAAATACACTGTTCAAAAAAATAAAGAGAAAACTCAAATGCCACATTCTAGATCTCAATAAATAAACTATTCCAGTTGTGATTCTCTATTCATTACATAGTGGAATGCATTGAAAAAAGTAAAACATAAAAATCATCAATGAAAATCAAAATTAATATCCCATGGAGTTTTGGATTTGGAATGATACTCAAAATCAAAGTGGAAAATTAAATTTCAGGCTGATCCAACTTCAGTGGAAATGCCTCAAGAAGAGGAAATGAGGCTCAGTAGTGTGTGGGGTCTGCACATGCGTGTATGACCTCCCTACAATGCCCAGGAATGCTCCTGCTGAGGCGGCAGATGTTCTCCTGAGGGATCTCTTCCCGGACCTGGATTAAAGCATTAGTCAACTCCTGGACAGTCTGTGGTGTGACGTGGATTGATGGATGGAACGATACATGATCTCCCAGATGTACTCAATTGAATTCAGGTGTGGGGAACGGTCAGGCCAGTCCATGGCATCAATGCCTTCATCACACACTTCAGCCACATGAGGCCTAGCATGGTCATTCATCATAAGGAACCTAGGGCCCATTGCACCTGTATATAATGGATCTGAGGATCTCATCCTGGTACGTAATGGCAGTCAGGGTACCTCTGGCTAGCACATGGAGGGCTGTGCGGTCCTCTAAAGAAATAGCATCCCACACAATTAATGACCTACTGTCAAACCTGTCATGCTGGAGGGTCTTGCAGCAGAACATTATTCACAGCATCTCCAGACTCTGTCAAGTTTGTCACATGTGCTCAGTGTGAACCTGCTTTCATACGTGAAGAACACAGAGCGCCAATGTTGAATCTACCAATCTTTCCGTTCTCTGGCAAATGCCAATTGCTCTGAAAGGTGTTGAGCAGTAAGAACAAAACAATGACTTGTGGACATTAAGCCTTCATACCACCTTCATGGAGTCTGTTTCTGACATTTTAAGCAGACATATGGATAAGAGGCCTGCTGGAGGTCATTTTTAGGGCTCTGGCACTATTCCTCCTGTTACTCCATGCACAAAGAAGGTAGCGGTCATACTGTTGGTCTGTTTCCCTCCTCATTTCCTGGTGTCCTGGTGATGACAGACACAGCTAACCTTCGTGCCACAGCTGTCATTGATGTGCCAGCCTTTATGAGCTGTACTACCTGGGCAACTGTTGGTTGAAGACACCGCCTCATGTTACCTCTAGGGGTAAGATCAATTACAAAATGCAAAAAAGACCAAAGCAACAGGCAAAAAGGATGAGAACAGAGAAATGGTCTGTGGTCACCACCTGCAGAACCACTCCATTGTACAGGTTGTCTTGCTAATTGCCTAGCATTTCTATCTGTTGTCGGTTCCATTTGTACAACAGTAGGAAAAATAGATTTGCTGATTTCTTTAGAATTTCCCATGATGTTACACATATAAGCAGTGTGTTTCTGGCATGCATAAAAATATACATCCACAGTGTATGTAAGCATACATACATATATACACAGTTGAAACCAGAAGTTTACATACACTGTATAAAAAGACACATATGCACGTTTTTCTCACCAACATGACATAAAATCAAAATAAACATTTCCCATTTTAAGTCAATTAGGAATACTAAAATAAATTCTAATTGCCAAGAACCAGAATAGTGAGAGAGAGAATTTTTAAGGCATTTATATTACTTTCTGCAAAGTCAAAAGTTTACATACAATAGGATTACTATGCCTTTTAACAATTTAAGACAACCCATATGATGATGTTAGATCTTTAGAAGCTTCTTATAGATGTATTGGCAACAGCCAAGAGAATTGTGGACTTTCACAAGTCTGGTTCTTCCTTGGGTGAAATTTCCAGATAACTGAAGGTGCCACGTTCATCTGTACAAACAAATATACGCAAGTACAAACAAGATGGGAATGTTCAGCCATGCCGCTTAGGAAGGAGACAGGTTCTATGTCTCAGAGATGAACGTGCTTTGGTCTGACATGTGCATATCAACCCAAGAACACAAGCAAAAGACCATGTGAAGATAGTGGGGGAAGCTGGTATGGTTGTGTCAATATCCACAGTGAAACAAGTACTGTATCAACACGGGCTGAAAGGCTACCCTGCCAGGAAGAAGCTTTTACTCCAAAGGAAACATATACAGATGTAGCAGTGTCTAGCTTGACCGTGATATCACGGCTTTGTGTGTTATCTGCTCTCATCTGTAAACAAAGGCCATTGAAAAGCATTGAGAAAGTAGAGATAACACGGTGCATTATCTGTTCTTTTTAGTTCTGCTACATCTGTAAAAGCCAGATTAATGTCTGCAAATGCACACAGGAAAAAAAACCTACATTTTTGGAGACATGTCCTGTGGTTTGACAAAACTAAAATGAAACTGTTTGGCCATAATGACCGTTGTCACATTTGGAGGAAAAAGGGAGAAGCTAAGAAGCCTAAGAACACCATCCAAGCTGTGAAACACGGGGGTGGCAGCATCATGTTGTGGGGTTGTTTTTCTGCAGAAGGGACTGGGGCACTTCACAAAATAGATGACATCATGAGGAAAGAAGATGAAGTGGAAATACTGAAACAACAACTCAAGACATCAGCCAGGAAGATAAAGCTTGGGCGGAATTGGGTCTTCCAAATGGACAATGATCCGAAGCATACTGGCAAACTGGTTACAAAGTGGCTTAAATCAATGTTTTGGAGTGGCCATCACAAAGCCCTGATATCAATCCTATTGAAAATTTGTGCAAGCAAGGCGACAAAAATGGATCAGTTACACCAATTCTGTCAGGAGGAATGAGCCAGGATGTCCAAAACGTTTGACTCAAGTCATACAGTTTAAGGGCAATGCTACCAAATACTAATGAAATGTATGTCAACTCTTGACTTTGCAGAAAGTAATAACAATGCCTTAAAAAAATTATCTCTCATTATTAATAATTATTATTAGAGATGTGTGAATTTCTCAAAAATTTGGTTCGGTCACTTTGCCGAATTTCCGGACAAAAATAAATGCGGTCCGAATTACTTCGGGACGAATCAAATTAAAAAACAGCTATTTCTAGGCTGCACAGAGCCTACAGGGTGCTGTAGAACATTGTGCCATGCTTAAATATGCAGAGGGAACTTGGTTTGGTCTTCATACAATGTTGTGTTTTATTTATGAGAGCACATGACTGCGCCCCCCCTTTAGAATCACTTCACAAATAAAATTCCCTGGGCACTTAAGAGGCAAACTGACCAAAAAATGAAGGGGAAAGTTGATGATAAAGTCATGCCAGCGAAAGCTGGAAAAAAAATAAGCTGAGAGCTTAGGTGGCAACATTAGTGACAGAGTGTGGAGGTGAAACCGGCAGCCACAGCAACATGAGGTCAGACAGTGGCACAATGACATTCTGGAGGTGGCAAAACGGTAATAGGCCACAGAGTGGCCCCAAAGACACAATGTGGAGGTCTCGGCAGCAGCCACAGCAGCAGCATGAGGTCATGAAGTGGCACAATGACATTCTGGAAGGTGGCAAAACATGGAAATAGGCCCCAGAGTGGCACAATGGGCACATGTGCAGGGCACGCAGCAGCACAGCAGCAGAATGAGGTCAGGCAGTGGCACAATGACATTCTGGAGCTGGCTAAAACAGGAGTAGGCCACAGAGTGGCATAATGACACAGTGTGGAGGTTACTGCAGCAGCCACAGCAGCAGCATGAAGTCAGACAGTAGCACAATGACATTCTGGAGGTGGAAAAAACAGGGTAGTCTCCAAGAGTGGCACAATGACACAGTGTGGGAGGGCACAGACTAGCAGCTAAACATGAGGGTCAGGCAGTGGCACAATGACAGAGGTATGTGGAGGTCTGACGGGGCAGGAGCAACAGCATGAGGTCAGAGTAGTGGCACAATGACATTTCTGGATGGTGGCACAAAACAGTTGTAGGCCACAGAGTTGGCACAATGGACACAGTTTGGAGGTTACGGCAGCAGCCAACGTCAGCAGCATGAGGTCAGGACGTGGCACAATGGACATTCTCGAGGTGGATAAAACAGGAAGTAGGCCACAGAGTGGCACTCAATGACACATTGTGGAGGGCACGGCGCAGCAAGAATGAGGTCAGGCAGTGGCACAATGGACATTCTGGAGGTGGCTAAAAACAGAACGCTAGGCCACAGAGTCGGCACAATGAAACAGTGTGGACCTGGTGACGGCGGCCAGGAGCAACAGGCATGAGATCAGAGAGTGCACCATTGACATTATGGAGGGTGGCAAAACTCAGTAGTTAGGCCAAAGAGTGGCACAATGGACACAGTGTGAGGTCACGACAGCAGCAGCAGCATGAGGTCAGACAGTGGCACAATGACATTCTGGAGGTGGCACAAACAGGAGTAGGCCACAGAGTGGCACAATGACAGAGACTGGAGATCACGGTAGCAGCAGCATGAGGTCAGGCAGTGCCACAATGACATTCTGGAGGTGGCAAAACAGAAGTAGGCCACAGAGTGGCACAATAACACAGTGTGGAGGTCACGACAGCAGGCAAGAGAGCATGAGGTCAGATAGTGGCACACTGACATTCTGGAAGTGGCAAAAAAAAGGAGTAGGCCCACCAGAACCAGTGGCAAATGGATCACAGTGTGGAGGTCACATCATCAGCAGCATGAGATCAGAGAGTGGCACAATGACACAGTGTGGAGGGCACGGCAGCACCCATAGCAGCAGCATGAGGTCAGGCAGTGGCACAATGACATTGTGGAGGTGGCAAAAACAGGAGTAGGCCACAGAGTGGCCCAGATGACAGAGAGTGGAGGTCACGGTAGCAGCAAGGCAGGAGGTAGGCAGTGGCACAATGACATTCTGGAGGTGTCAAAAAGTAGAAGGCCACAGAGTGCCATCAATGACACAGTGTGGAGGTCACGACAGCAGCGCAGCATGAGGTCAGACAGTGGCACAATGACATTCTGGAAGTGGCAAAAAGGAAGTGTAGGCCCAGAGTGGCACAATGACACAGTGTGGGGAGGTCATGACAGCAGCAGCAGATGATGTCAGACAGTGGCAACAATGACATTTGGAAGTGGCAAAAGAAAAGGGAAGGACAGAGTGCACAATGACACAGGTGGGAGTCACGACTCAGCAGCAAGCGCTGAGGTCAGACAGTGGCACAATACATTCTGACTGGGTGGGCAAAAAAAGGAGTAGGCCACAGAGTGGCACTAATGACAGAGACTGTGAGGTTCACGGTAAGCAGCAGCATGAGGTCAGGGCAGTGGCACAATGACATTCTCGGAGGATGGGCAAAAACAGGAGTAGGCCACAGATGGCACAATGAACAGTGGGAGGTCATGGCAGCAGCAGCCTGAGGGTTCAGACAGTGGCACAATGAATTTTGGAGGTGGCAAAACAGTAGGTATGCCACAGAGTGGCAAAAATGACAGAGAGTGGAGGTCACCCATCAGCAGCAGCATCGAGGTCAGAGAGTGGCCACCAAGGAAACCAGTGTGGAGGGACAGAAGCAGCCACACAGCAGAATGAGTTCTGGCAGTCGGCACATGACATTCTTGGAGGTTGGCAAAAACCACAGGGAGTAGGCCACAGAGTGGCACACATGACAGAGAGGTGGAGGTCACGGTAGGTAGCTGCAGCATGAGGTCAGGCAGTGGCACAATGACATTGGAGGTGGCAATAACAATTAGAGGCCACAGGGTGGCACAATGAGCAGAAGTGGAGGTCACGGGTCAGCAGCAGATGAGGTCAGAGTGTGGCACAATTGACACAGGTGGAGGTCACGGGCAGAAGCAGCATGAGTCAGGCAGATGGCAACAATGACATTCTGGATGGTGGCAAAAAAGGAGTAGGCCACCAGAGTGGCAAATGACACAGTCTGGACGGTCACGGCAGCAGCAGCATGAGGTCAGACAGTGGCTCAATAATCATTCTGGAAAGTGGCAAAAAAAAAAGGTAGGCCACAGAGTGGCACAATGACCACAGTGTGGAGGTCACGGCAGGAGAGCAGCATGAGGTCGGCAGTGGCACAATGACCATTCTGGAGGTGGCTAAAACAGAGTAGGCCACAATGTGGCACATTTACGAGAGTGAAGGACACACGGCAGCAGCAGCATCGAGGTCAGAACAGTGGTACATGACTTTTCTGGAGGTGGCTAAAAAAGGAGTAGGCCACAGAGTGGCACATATGACACAATGTGGAGGTCCGGCAGCAAGCAGCATGAGGTCATGACAGTGGCACAATGGACATTCTGGGAAGTGGCAAAAAAAAGTAGGCACTCAGAGTGGCACAATGACACAGTGTGGAGGTCACTGGCAGACAGCAGCATGAGGTTCAGACTGTGGCACAATGAACATTCTGGACGGTGGCAACAAAAACAGTAGTAGGCCCACAGAGTGGCAAAATGACAGAGAGTGGTTGGTCCACATCAGCAGCTGCATGAAGGTCGAGATGAGTGGCCACAATAGAAACAGTGTGGAGGTCACGCAGAAGCAGCATGAGTCAGGCAGTGGCAAATGACACATTTGGCGGTGGCAAAAAAAGTAGTAGGCCACAGAGTTGGACACAATGACACAGTTTGTGAGGTCACGGCAGCAGCAGCATGCGGTCAGACAAGTGGACAATAACATTCTGGATGGAGAACAAAAAAAACACACAAAAAAAAAAAAAAAAAAAAAAAAAAAAAATAAAAAAAAAAAAAATAGGGCACAAAAAAAGTAGGCACAATCGTGGCACAATGACACCAGTGTGGAGGTCACGGCAGCAGCAGCATGAGGCAGGCAATGGCACAATGACATTCCAGGAGGTGGCTAAGAACAGGAGTTGGCCACAATGTGGCACATGACAGAGAGTGAAGGGCACGGCAGCAGCAGATTTGAGGTTCAGACAGTGGTTACAATGATTTCTCTGGACGGTGCTAAAAAAATGGAGTAGGCCACTGAGGTGGCACATCGAACCACAGGTGTGGAGGTCCACGGCGTAGGCAGCCGCATGAGGTCCACGACAGTGGCACAATGGACTTCTGCGAAGTGCACAAAAAAAATTAGGCCACCAGAGGGCACAATGACACAGTGTGGTTGGTTCACGCAGCAAGCAGCATGAGGTCAGGCACAGTGGCCCAATGGGACATTCTGGAGGTGGCAAAACAGTATAGTAGGCCCACAGAGTGGCAAAATGACAGAGAGTGGAAGGAGTCACGTCGTGCAGCAGCATGGAGGTCAGAGAGAAGCACAATGACACGTGAAGGATCGGTACGGCAGAGCACACAGCAGCATGAGGGTCAGCACGTGGCACAATGACATTCTGGAGGTGGCAAAAAAACCAGCGTAGGGTCTGAGAGTGTCACAATGACAGAGGTGGAGGGTCACAGGTAGCCGCAGCATATAGGTCATGGCAGTGGCACAATGACATTCTGGAGGTGCAAAATAGTATAGTATGGACACACAGGGTCGCACATGACAAGAGTGGCGTTCATAGTCAAACAGCAGCATGAGGTCAGGAGAGTGGCACAAGACTACCAGTGTGGAGGTTACGGTAGCAGCAGCATGAGGTCAGGCAGTTGGCACAATGACATTCTGGGGTGGCAAAAACAGGAGTAGGCCACAGAGTGAACAATGACAGAGAGCGCTGGGCACGGCAGCAGCAGCATGAGTCGACAGTGGCACAATGACATTCTGGAGGGTGGCTAAGAAAGGAGTAGGCCCAGAGTGGCCAATGACAGAAGAGAGGAGGTCAACGGTAGACTGCAGCGATGAGGGTCAGGCAGTGGCACATGACATTCCTAGAGGTGGCAAAACAGGTAGTGGCTTACAGAGTGGCACAATGACCGTGAGTGGACGGTGACGGCAGCAGGCTGCATCAGCATGAAAGTTTAGGAGTGTGGCACAATTGACAAAGTGCTGGAGGGGGGTGGAAATACCAGTCCCTGGTAAGATGGTTGGTGGCAGATGGAAAAAATGCAGAATTGTGTTGATCAGGCAGGTGGGGGGCATCAAATAGTGGTGAGGCAGGAAAATTGAACCCCGTCATTTCTCACAGTTTGGGTGAGCGTCATGGTGATTTAGTCTGACGCCTAAGGCATTGGTGTGTGAAAATCCGGGCCAACCCACCCCTGATTCATCTTGAAAAAGGGTTTCGTATTCCACATTTCCCGGGACAAGGGGTTCTCCTTGGGGAAACGATGGCCCCCGCCGCATGAACACCCGCTCTGATGCCCCCCTACTGGCCGGGCAGGCAGCTTCTCCCTGCAAATCGGCCAAAGTTGCGGCCACACATCCTTTTGGCTGCCCAGTAGTCCAGGGGATCTTCTAATGGGTGGCAGAGTGTGCCCAAGTAGGCCACCCCCTTTTGGGTTCAGGGACTGCTTGGGCCCCTGTGCTGCTGGCGACATTCCCCTCTCTAGGGGGTGAAGGAAGCGCTCATCAGTGACCCAGACTTAGTTGCGTGATGGGCTGGTACGCTCCTACCCTCCCATTTCCCCCAGCACCCGCGGCCCAGTATACGTGAGCGCTGAGGAACCCCCCGGTCAACCCCTTCAGAGGGGACGATGCCGACAAGGCGCGGCCAACTGATAGGAGGTTTTTTCCTATAGTTTTTGGTTTGTCCTCCCTCTCAATAGCTGGGAAAAAAGCTCACATTTTGGACCGGTACGAGGGTCCATTAGGGTGGAGAGCCAGAAGCACCCCTTGCCGGTGCTGACTATTCGGCTGTCCTAGCCGGGGAAAATGATGCTGCGGGCCCCTGCACAATGATCGAGGGGTCCCTGCCCCCATCTCCACTTATACTGCCCCCGGTGTTGGGGGGCATCTGCCTCATCTTCCTCATCTCCCTTACCCCCTCCCGCTGCTCCCGCTCCTCCTTCTTGTAGGGTAGAAAAAACCACTCATTTAAGCAGAAAAAACTTTTGCTCCAAGTTCCTCCTCCTCCTCCCTTCAGTCCCCCCCGGATCCTGTATCGCCACATCTCCCGTCCCCGCCAGAAATTTTTTAGCATCTGTTCCCAAAATGAAGCAGTGGGTGCGTTATTCTTTTCCCCTAGTCCCTGGCCTCAACAAACGGAAAGGGTTTCACGCATGAGTGCCATGGCTGACTCAAAGTTACACGGGGGGAAAACTCCTGTCGCCCGGATCATCAAAAAAAAATTTAATGGCCTTCTGTTATATAGCGGTCCCAAAATGTGCAGGCTGGAATTCCCCAAAGGGTGGAAAATCGCTATCAGAGTGTTTGGGGGAGGGCCATCTCCGCTGCAATTTGAGGAGGGTTTTTTTTGGTTTTTTTTGGGAAAGGGTGAATGCATGCACGTTTCTGGCCATTTTCAGAATCTTTGAAGATCGGGGAAAACTTCGGAAACCTTTTACAACCAGATTGAACAATGCGCCATGCAGGGCGCAGGGACCATCCCTCCTGGGTGCAGCGCGGGGACACCATTTTCCCTCCATTGTCTGTAACCATGGTTCCGATTTTAAGTTGGCGGGAGAAAGGGCCACAAAATCGATTTCTTGCTGCATGAAGCACAGCATTTCCCCTCCCCGGGTGTGACTTCGTTCGCCGAGGAACCCAGGTGTAGAACTGCGTGACACCCCCCCCTGTCCCCTTTACACATGTGGTATGGGGAAAGAATTACTTGTGGGGCTGAAGGGTTGGTGGTGGGGGAGGAGGATGCGGAACATTGGGCCCCAGGAGCCCCCATTTTTGACAATGTGGAGGAGAAAGCAGGTCTCATGTCCAATTGTTGGTGGGGCCTGGGCGGGAAAGCACATTCCAAAAAAGGGACATGGGGCGGGCCCCCGGGACCGAAATTACAGCCCCAAACACCCCACGCTGCTGTGCACCTTGGAAAAAAACCCGAAAAAGCTAAAAGGATTTGGCCCACTTTCTGTTCTACTTTTTAAATGAAGTCCTGGTAATCCCTTTTTTGGAAAAAAAATTACGGCTTGGAACTCCCAATCTCTGACTCCGCCACAAAACCCACTTGCTGGCTGCGCCGCTGCCTGCGCGAAAGCTGACCCCCTTTTTCCCCCTGACGATGAAAAAGCCCTTGCCTAACCCGGCCCCCAATTTGGGTTTGGCTAAATCATCATCTTTTTTTTTTTTAAATCCCCAAGGGCTGTCCCCCATCACCGGTCTTGGTATGCAGAGGGCGGCCCCCTTTCCAACATGACCTCCCTTTTCCCAAATATCCACACTATATTTTTGCCCCCCTTTTCCTGCAAGAAGCGGGGGTTTATTGGCCCCATTTCTTTGCTGACAAGTAGTGCTGACTCCCCCTCCTCAAATTTTTTCATCCTGTCTATAGGGGCCTGAGCCCAGCCCAAATTATTTAGATCTCTGGCTGGGGGAAAATGTTATGGGAAGAGGCGGGGTTGAGGTCGGTGAGGGCCGCTAAACCCACCCCCGGGGCCATGCAAATAAGGGTTGTGTCTGAGTTCCCACCGACTCTTGGCGGGGGTTTTGTCAGATGTCATCTGGGACTATTTAAACAATTTCAAAAACCCTTGGGGTTGCAGTCAGAAACACAGCCGTTTAGATGAAGCGGCGGGTTGTGGCCTCACCGGTGACCCCTCCCTGCAAATTTCCTTTGCTGTGCTGCGACCTGGGCCTCTCCGGGAATGTTTTTTGCCACTCCCCACTCGCAGGTAAAGAGCCTGCCACCTCTCTGTCTGACAAAACTGTTTGTTCAAAAATTTTCCCGACACTGTTTGATGAAAATATCTTATATTAAATTTTCCCACCCCGTATTTGAATCCCCAAAAGGAAAACCCCTAAAAAAGATTGGGTAACCCTTGGTTTTAAAATCGCTCCACAAAAGGGAAGGAAAAAATTTACTTGTATGTGCCGTTTTTTAAAACTCGTGTATTTTAAATGAATAAAAAGCACAAACAGGCTTAATTAATGTTCGGAAATGAATTATGCACAGTTTTTCTTCGTGGGGGGTTTAAAAAAAAAGGAAATTTTTTCACTGGGTACAACTGCAGAAAAAATATTTTGTTAACCCTTTGATGTAAATTTGCGCAAAAGAATTGAGCAGGGCCAAAAATTACCAGCTTTGGGAGCTGTTTTCCCTTTGGGATGATTTTTCGCACACAAAAAGAGGAAAAAATTGGGAATTAAACCTTTTTGCTTGTGATTTTTTCTGCAGGAAAATGTATTTTTCCCCACGGGGAAAAAGACGGTTTATTTTTTTAACCAAAAGCAGCAAACAAATGCTTAATTTAACCCCTGGATGTAAATTGCGCAAAAGGGAAATTTTGGGAACCAAAACACGAGCTTTGTAGCGGGGGTTAAAAATTGGGGCCCTGTTAAATTTTTTGGGTACAAACAAGGGAAAACCCTTTTAATTTAAACCCCTTTGCTTGTGAAAAATGCTAAAAGAAAAAAACTTTTTTTTCCGGTGGAAAAAAGAAGGTTTTTTTTTGTCACAAAAAGCAGCAAAAAATTTCTTAATTAACCCCTGGGATATAAATTGCGCAAAAAGAATTTTAGCAACCAAAACTACGAGCTTTGTAAACTGTTACCCAAAGGCTGTATTTTATGCTACACCAAAAAGAGGAAAACTGGTAATTTTAAAACCCTTTGTTGTTTAATTATGCTAAGGAAAAAATTTTTTTTTTGGCGGTGAAATAAAAGGGTTTTTTTTAGTCACCACAGGGAGCCCGAACAACGCCCTTTAAAAAACAGCTGGGTGTAAATTTCGCAAAAAAATTTTAGCCCGTTATAAAAGAAGTGGTATTTTTTATTGTAAAAAAAAACCCGTTTCTTTAAAAAAATACAACGGAACAGGCTTGGATTTACCTTTGGGGTATTCAATGTTTCTGTGGCAGATAGCATTAAAAAGTATTTTTTTTTTTTTTTTTTTTGCAGCTGCATGGCGCACAAATGGACTTCAGTTCCAAAACCCCCGAAAATCAGAAATAGAAGTTTAAAAAAGCAGTCTCCCGAGACAACCCGAGCACCCCCCCAAAAATTGGGGTTTTTAAAAAAATTTTTCTTTAGTATCATAACATAAGCAAACTGCGGGGGCACCTTCCCTAATCAGTACGTGAGAGGGGGTAAAAGAGCTCCCCCCCGTCCCCTCCCGGACTTATTTTATGCGGGGGGACGTCACGAATCCCCCGGTCCCCTGTTTTGGGGCCCCTTTTTGCAAATGCATTAGGGGGTATGCCCCTTCCTTCCCCCCCAGAATTTTTTTGCCCCCATGTAAGCCCCTGTGCTCGCACCTTTTTTTCAATCAAAAACACAATTCCTTTACGGGAAGTACCCCAAACTTCGGGCTTCGTTCCCAAAAAAAAGTTTTCCCGAAAATTTAAAAGAATTCCACTTTTGTTAGAAACCCAATTAACCCATCTCTAATTATTTTTTAATTATAAATTTTTTATAACCCCTAATTGCCCTTAAAACGGGTAAGGATTTTTTGATTTTATCTCGGTAGGGGAGGAAAAACGGGCCTTACATCTTTTTTATATAGGGTATGTAAACTTCTGGTTTCAACTGTATATATATATCCTTTCCAAATGGCAGTCTCTAAGATGGGGTTCGGGAAAACATTTTCCTGGGGTTTAAAATTTTGGGGCAATCAGACACAAAAAACGGAAGGGGGGTTTAATAAAACGCCCCCCCTTGGGCTACCTGAATATCTATGGCATTCTCACCCAGTTGGCGATCTGGTGTAACCTGCACCTGGGGGCAAGTCCCGCCTTCCATGCTTTTGGGAAAGCCCCAGTTAAACCTCTTCCCCCCAACTAAAAGGCCACAGTCCCTATAGTTTCGGCGGGAAATCACAACAGAAAAAATTAAAACCTTTGGACAGAGCATCTGCATTTCCTTACAGCTTCCTTGGTCTGTGCTCCACCGAAAAACTAAAGCCTTGTAATTGCAAATACCAATGGGTAATACAGGCATTTTATCCTTTTTCTCCTTTAGCCATTTCAAAGGGGCAAGATCAGCCTAAATTTCTTTCCTAGGAGATAGTAACAGAAAGAATCAAATGCCCACTTATTGGCCAAGCATTCCCCCTCTATGATTGAATAGTTTTGTTCCACTGGGGTAGTTTTTGTACGGTAGTTTTAAAGGGATTTTTCCTCCCCTTTTAAATGACCTGGTTTTTAATTACCGTTTCCTAAATCCCTTCCTATGATCCATTTTTGGACAACAAATTCTCAAATGAAGTAAAGGGGCCCCCAAAACCCCAATGCCCACATAAGGCTGTCTTAAGCTTTTGGTAAAATGGTAGTCCATTTAAAGTAAATTTTAAGGAAAAAGCTCCAAAAATTTCCCCAAATTTTTTTTTTCCAAAAAGAAAGGCACTCCCCCCTTTTAAGGGGTGGTCCATCTTGTTTGGGCTTTTTTAACTTATTTACCTGGGATTTTAAACCTTCCCCCTTTCCCTTTTTGGTTTTAATTCAAATACCGGGGCCTTTTCCTTTCCCAGGGCCCAAAACTTACTTGGTTTTTATAGTAAGCTGACCTTTTTTTAATCCCCCCAAAAAATGCTTTAATTTTAAATTTAAAGGGTGATTTCTCCCGACCACGGCTGAAGATCACATGTCATCCAATTTAAGCCGTTTGCATTTTCCCTGTGGGGTTCATAAGATTTGGTTCATACTTTTTTTGGAAAGTGCCCAGGGCCCCCTTTGAAACCCCAAACAGCCCCTTGTTGTACGGGAAAGACCCTTCTGGGGGGAAAATGTCTTCCCCCCTAGTTTTCCTTAGCTATGTTTTTTCTGCCAATCCCCCCCTTGGTGATATAGCTTTCGGGCCCTTTAACCCTCTCGATGGGGGTCACCCAAATTGGGGCATGGGGGTATTACCCCACCATCAACACCCTCATTTAGTTTTGTGGTAATCATTCCCGAACATCCATTTTTTCCAAAAGGGTTTGGACAGCAGGGATGGGTCTAGACCCCAATTTTAAAATTTCCCTAAATTTTAACCCCTATTTCCCCATAATCCTTTGCAAGGGACTTTCCTATGCCCCCTTTGGGAAAACCCTTTTTTGGGTTTTAAACTTACTCCCCTTGAGATTTGGTAATGACCCTCGGGGGCCCAAAACAACATTCGTCAGCCTGGTGCTTCTTTTTTTTTAAGTCCCTAAAATTTAATTGTCTGAAATGGTTTTTTTTGGAAAAAAACACAGGGGGGAAACATGAAATAAAAAACGTCAAAGGGAATTTTCTTTGTTGCCCATAGAAAACCAATAAGCACCCTTTCCCCATTCTTTTCAGAGAAACTAGTGAAATTTTAATGTAACGGGTTTGACCCCCGGGTCGGGGCCAGGGAAACCGCGGCCCGCACCCCCCGCGTTCCCCAAACGGGCCCCCGGCCCCCCGTCCCATCCACTCCCGGGCCCTCGTCCGCCCGGTTTCCGCGTCACCTCCCGGCCGGAATGCCCCATGCGCCCCCCCTTGCATCCCGCGCGTCCCGTCCGGGTAAATTTAAAGGGGGACAGTGCGCCCGGTAATTGGGAATTGCCCGGGCGCTTGCCCCCTTTATAGGTTTGGCACCCACGTCATTTCCCCTGCTGGTTTCTATGTTTGCCCCGAGCCTTAGAGAAAGTGTTCCTAAAGTATTTTCTTCCCTTTCCGTGTAAAAAGCCCCCTTTGCTACGTTTCCCGACTCCGTCCTTTCCCCCTGCCCTACCTACCGGGCCTGTCCCGCCCACGAACCTTTGCCCCCTGCCCGGGACCTTCTCCCTTCCCCACAAACTACGATTCTTGGGAAATACTTTTTGGGAACCCCCCGCTGAAACCTCGGCCGCCATAACAACCCAAAGTCTTTTTTGGGGGTAACGCCCTGGTACCCCTCCCGACGCGCAAGTCCACCCTCGTTTTTGGCGGGGGGCTCTGGTAAATTCCCGGGGGGCATTTAGTTCCCGTTTCCCTGGCGGGGGGTTTAAAACTATCATCGCTTGGGGTTTTGGTCCGGCGGTTTCCATTTACCCCCGCACAGTTAGATCCCCATGGCCCCCCGCCAAGGTGCCCCTGCCAAACCCAAGGCGGATTTTTGGGACGTGGTTGCCCCACCCGCCCGCACCCAAATCGCAAAAAAGCCAAAAACAGCATTTTTGGGTCAGCTCTCCCCCCCAATAAATGTGCCCGGCTCCTCGCCCCCCCACAACAGTTCCACCTGGGGGCCCCCCCTTGGGGGGGGGGGGGGAACCTTCCCGTCTACGTCAGCCTTTCCCATTGGCTCCCGTGGGCCCCAAAAAGTCGGTCCCTTCCCTTCGCTTTGGGCCCGGGGAACCCCAAGTTTCTGCCCGGGGTTTCATTCCCCAGTCCCCCATGCACTTAGAACTGATGGGGGAAATTTTTTTCCCTCGGAGAGGGCTAAGGTAGCCTTTGTAGGGGGCCTACAAATTGGGAAAGGGCCCCTGGCTTGGGGACTCCCCTCTGGGACAGGAACGCCCTGGACTGCGGATTACGCCCCTTCCTCCAGGAAATTTCCGCACCGTCTTCGGGGGACCCGGGCATGCTTCCTCTGCGGGGGGCCCGCCCTCTTGAACCTTCGAAAGGCGACCCCTTCTGGGGGGTTTGGACTATGGGGGAACAATTCCCGAAAACCCGGGCTTCGGAGCTCACGTGAAGGGTGCCCCCATTCTTTTTTCCATTTTCAAAAAGGGCCGGGCCAGGCCGGGGGGTAAAGGACGCTTTTTGGCAGCAAGAAAACCTTCCGTCCCCCCCTGGTGAATTAATTCATTTTAGCCCCTGGGTATTGATATAAGGTTCGCAGAGAGGGCGGGGAAGGCTGCGTAAAAAGTAGGACTGGGGCAAGCCCCCTTAAGCGGGGTTCACCGGGGCCCCGGTTTTTTTTCAAAACCTCCCATTGCTGTCCCCGAACCCTCTGGGGGTGGCCCCCCAAAAATGCAAGGGGCCCGGGCCCCCAATTTTTTTCGGGGCAGGTGTTTAAACGTCCCCCAAAACTGAAAAGCTATGCTCTACTGCACTAGTGGACCATTTTTTGGCAGAATTTTCCCCCCTTACGTCCCAGCGTCGGGGAAAAGCTCACCCCCTAGGGGGCCGTAGGAGAGGCGGCCCCTAGGTGCAGTTTTTTTCCTCCCCCCACTTTTTGATGATGCCGGGGGGGGCTTGGGAGGGCTGGTCCATTTTTTTCCGGAAAGGTTCTCCCTTCCGTATTTGGGGGGGTCTCCCGGGGGGAAACTTCATTTTAAGCCTCTTTGGGAAAAACCCGATACCGCATACCTGTAGCCCGGCGGGAAAGAAGCCGCTGCTTTTTCTTCGGCCCAGTGGGGAGCTCCTCATGTTTCCCATCCAGTACAAAAACCCGGGCCCGGTTTGACACCCCTTTGGGGGGGGGCGCTACAAAAGGGGAAAGATCGGGTTTCCACTTTTCGTCCTGTGCTTCCCCGGCGTTCCTTTGGGGCTTTCCCGGGCTGAAGTAACCCCCCTTACGCTCGATGGAAGCAGGCAAGCCCTGCTTTTGGGGAGGGGAAAATTTCCCCAAAAACCTTGGGTTTGGGGAGACACCACGCCCGGTGCCTACCACTTCTCCCCGCCCCCGGGGCTTGTCAAGCCTTTTCCCCGGCCCCTGCCGGCAGGGGTCCGGGCCCCTTTGGGGATGTATTTTCCCCCGGGAGAAAAAGGGCCCGATTCCCCTCCCAACCACATGGGCCCTTTTACAACTGCCTATTGATTTTCCTCCCGGGAAACCCAAAGTCCCCCCCCGGGGGGGTTCAAACCCGCGTCCTCCCGGGAAAGGAACCAGGCCTTTGTGGGGCCCTCCCCAAAATTCGGGAGAAATCTGCAAAAAAGGGGATTAATTCATAAGTCCTCCCCCCCCAGGGAGCGGGTTTTTTTCTGCAGAAAAAGGGGATGGTTAAATCCGTCCGTGTATGGGACAAACCGGGGCCCAAAATTTAAGATCCCCAAAAAAAAACGCTCCCCTCTCCCACTGATCCAGAGTTTTTGGACCTTCTAAAGGGGGGCAAAAGTTTTTTCCCCAATTTTGGATCTGCATGGACCCTTATCCTCATCAAAATTTCCCGGGAGGGGGATGAGGGGAAAGGGGAACGGCTTTTAAATTTACCCGGAAGGGAAACATTTTGAGTCCCCTCATATGCCCTTTGGGCTCTGCAACGCTCCGGGGGTTTTCCCAAGAACTTAAAAAACGATTTTCCCCGGGAACTCTTAAAACCCTGGTCTTTAGTGTCCCTTTTTTGACACCCTTTGATTTTCCCCCGGATTTTCCCAACCTTTAAGGGCCCCAAAAGTGCCGCCAGGTCTGCAACGTCTGCGCGCAACCGACGGTACCCCAAAGTTTGGAGAAATTTTTTTTTCCAACGGTCCAGCGTACCTTTCCTCGGCTAAAAAAGCCCTCGGCAATCCCCTAAAGTTGGACCCCGGCAAAAAACTCTCTGGGGGGAACTACAAGGCCCCTTTCCTGTCGGCCCTTAAAGGAAATTAAGCGTTTCCCCTGGGTTTCGGAATTATTCCCAACAATTTTTCCCCCAAATTTCCCACCTTGGTGGTCCTTTCTTTGGCCCTTACAGGAAAATGCGAACCCAGATGTTGGCCTCCAAGGCTGAGAAGGAATTTGTGGATCAAAACCCCTTTCCTCCCTGTTTCCCTGTTTGGCCCGGGCCCTGATTCCAAAGGGGCCTTTTCTCTTTGGAGGGGGATGCCTTTTCCCGGTGGGGGAAGGGGGGTTTCTAAACCAAGAGAAGCTCCAAAGGCGATTCTCACATGGGGGGGTTCTTCTAAAAGCCCTTTTTCCGCCGGCTGAGCGGAAATTTTGCCATTGGGGCCCGGGAACTTTGGCCAAAAAGTTACCCCTTTAAGGGTGGCAACATCCCCTGGGGGTGGCCCCGGCACCCAACCCGACATCTTTACGGACCAAAAAAAAATTTGTTGTATCTTCAGAGGGCCCAACTTTAAAAACCCTCGCCAACCCGGGTGGTCTTTTTTCCCTTCTCCAAGTTTTGATTTCTTTAAAATTTTTTTTCCCCGGCCTGCTGAAAAAAACCCCAAGGTGTCCCCCCACCGTGCCTGGGACGTGGCCCGGTGAAAAACCCGTTTTCAAAAACAATCATTTCCCCCAAAAGGTTGGTTAAAAAGGTGACCCCCGCAGGGCCTCCAAAATTTTTCCCAAAAGGGCAAATTTAAAACGTCCCAAACGGGGCATAAAGGGGAAAATTTCTGGAGTGGGGGCATAGTTTCCCTTTTTGTGGCTGGTTAATCCCGGTGCCCCGGAAGTCTTACGTTTTTTGATCTCCCCCGGCACAAACTGGTGGCCGACTCTAAAACAGGATGTAAGGGACTTAAACCCTCGCCTGTGTCACTTGTGCTCGGAAAAAAAGGTCCCACCCCACAGGCCCGCACCCCCCTTTTTGCACCCCTCTGCCTGTGCCAGAAAACCCCTGGACCCCAAATAGCTATGGACTTCGCCCAAGGGACCTACCGGTCTCCTCGGGGAATTCGGTCATCTGGGTAGTGCCGGAAAACCGGGGTTCCCAAAAGGGATACCCACTTTGTCCCTTCTCCGGGTTTGCCCGGTCCCCCCAAAATTTTTGGCTAATTTTTCTTCCGGCATATTTTCCCGGCTTCATGGACTCCCCTCACACATTGTCTGACCGCGGTGTTCAATTTTTTTCCCCCGTTTTTTGGCGTGTGTTGTGTTCCTGTCTGCAAGTCAAATTGGCTTTTTATCCGGGGCCCATCACCCTCAGGGCCAAGGGCCGGTTGGGGGAGGGTGAACCCTTTCCCGGGGGGGAAAACCTCGCCCCTTTTTTTCCGGACGCCAGGCAACTGGACCGAGCTTTCTCCCGTGGGCCGAAAATTTTCTTTTTTAAAAATCGGGACCGGTTTCGCCGGCCCTTTTTCCCCGTTCTTTGTAGTCTATGGCCGGGCCCCCCGCACCCCCCCCCCTTCCCCCGCCCCCCTGACCGGGTGGTTTCCCCCGGTGTCAACAACCAGGTTCGGGAATTTTAAAGGGCCCTTTTGGGGGGCCCCGACGTTCTCTTTCTTCCCGGGGCCTTTTGCCCGTAAAGAAGTTTTAAGGCAGACAAAAAGGGGAAGAACCCGCCCCGACGTTTTTTCCCTGGGGACTTAATGTTTGGCTCCCCCTCAAGATATGTGCGCCTGAAAAGGGCCCCTTTGCCCTTAAAAATTTGGGCCCCTTTTTTCCCCTTTACCCCTTTAAGGAACTTCGGCGTTTTAACCCTGTGACTACAAGTTTTCTGCCTTTCCCTCTCTCCGGATCCACAATGAATTTTTTTGTATCCCCCCCAATTTAAACCCTGGTTTGAAAAAAGGTTCTCCCCGGAAGAAAATGAGCCTTCCCCCGTAGCCCAAAACCCCGAAAATCTTTGAGGTAAAGGGCCCTTTTGGCTATGAAAACGGTTTTAAGGGAGTGGTTTTATTCCCGTGGTTGGAGGGGGGTTTCGGACCCCCCGGGAAAATCCGGGGGGCCCCGAAACTAACATCCCGAAACGGGGGTCTCATCCTCAGATTTTCCCGCAGGCTAAAAAAAAGGGGGGGAGGGCCCAAGGGGGGGGGTACTGTAATGGGTTTTGGCGCGGCCCCGGGGGCCCCGGACCGTGGTCGCAAACCCCCGTTCCCCTAAAGGTTCCCCGGCAGGGACGGGTGGCCGGCGGGGGGGCCACACCGCCGGCCGCACCGCCGGCCGTGGGGGGCCGCTCGCCCATCCACTACCTGGCCTCGCCCCCCCGTCCGGGCCGCCCTTCCCCCGCCGGCCCGGGAAAGGCCCCCGGGCGTCCCTTAGGCGTGCGCCCCCCGCGCTCGTCCTTGTTTAAAATTTTAAAGGGGGAGTGCGCCCGTAAATTTGGGGAAAATTTTCAGGCGCTGTCCCTATATAGGTTTGGCACCCCCGTCCTTTTTCCCCGCTGGTCTATGTTGCCCCCGTGCCCTTTTTGAGAAAGCCCTTCCCCAAATTAAAATTTGCCTTAAACCCTGTACCCGACCCCCCCGCTAAAAAATTTCCCCACTCCAACCCCTTTCCCCCTGCCCCTGCCCCACAACCCGCCTGTTTCCCTTTACCAAAAAAACCCCCTTGGGGCCTGCCCTACTCCTTCCTGCCCCCGACTACGAATTTTTTGGACTACGTTTTCTTAAACCCCCGCTGGACCTCGGGCCCCCATCGCAAGCAAATCCGCAGGGGTAAAAGCCGCAGGGAAGTCCATCCCCCTTTGGGGGCGGGCTTTGGTGAATACCGGGGGCTACTTAGATTTCCCTTCCCCGGCGTGGAAAACTAAACCCTCGCTTTCGGTGGTCCCGGGGGGAACCACTACCCCGCCCCTCACATGAAAAGGGGGGCCTGATGATTGCTATGGGGAAAAAAAGAAAAGTTTTTGGACCCAGACAGTTTTTCATACATGTAAACCAATGTATCTGCAAATTTTTTTCTCTCCTGGGCTTTTGGTTTGGGAAAAATAGGCAAGAAGCCCAAATTTGGGTTCAGTTTGCACATGTCATTGAGGGGGTTCCTCTTTCCTCCCCAAAATTTATGCCCCATGTCCCTTTTTCTCGCGGGCATTTTAAAAAAAAGAAAATATTCCCGGGGAAGTACCATAAACTTCGAATTTTTGCAGAATGAATTTTTCCTGAAATTCTTAAAAAAATTTCCACTTCGTTGAATCGATTTCCCCCTCCCCCAGTCCCTTTACCATTAAACAGAGTTTGGAAATGGTGACTGTTTGAGGTTGTGGGCAGGGGGTTTATACTGATAACAAGTTCAAAAAAGGTGCCATTACTTTCAGGTAGTAGCGGGGGGAAAAAAGGGGCCTCTTGAGAAGTTACAGGTCTGTGAGAGTCAGAAATCGCTTGTTTGTAGGTGGAACCCCAAAAAAATTTTTTTCCAAACCCTAATTTCAAAAAAAATTCTTTCCAAAACAGACAATGTGATTTTTAAATTTTTTTTTCATTTTGTCTCTTTTTAGTTGAAAGGGCTACCTTGATGTTAATTTTCAGAATTAAAAGGCCCCTCTCATTTTTTAATAGGAGAACTTGCACAATTGAAAGGATAACTAAAAACTTTTTTTTTTCCCCTGTAGATGTTTCATTTTAAATTTTTGCACATTTTGTTAAATAACCTGTAGCAAAGCATAGGTTTTTAAGTTAGATAACAGTTTAATAGATGATTTATTTGGGTAATTTTTGAAAGTAACTGTCATTTAGGGTAAAAGTAAAATTTCATGTTATGTTTTGATAGGGATAGATTAAAATTACAAACCCAAAAATGTTTCGCTCACCCTTTTCAGGGGGTGCTAGTGGGCATAAAGGATTCTCCAAGGGCCAAAAAGGAGGGGGAAATTTTTAAAAATCAAACCCAAAAGGTAAAGGAAACCGCAACCCTTCCAGGGGCCCCTAAAAAAAAATCCTTTATTTTAGAAAATGCGGCATAAAAAAATTAAGACATTTTGGAAAGGGAAACTTTAGGTAGAGGACTCCTCTTTTAACCCGAATACCCTTTTTACCTGATGTTTCCTTTCATAATGTCCTTTTTGTTTTTTAAAAGCCCCTATTTTATAAAAAAAAACAACTTCATTTTTTGAAGGGTGGAGGGGGTTGCTGGGTTTTTATTCCACTTTTGAAATTTTAGGGGAAATTTTATTTAGATCTAGTTTTATAAAGTTATATTAAAGCAAAATTTGTAAAAAGTATATAGATAACAGTTTGAAAAATTCTATGTTAAAATAAAAAGGTTAAATATTAGATAGCGTAGTATAGTTTTAATTTTGATTAAACCCGTCTAAAGATGTTTTATTTGGAAAACAATTTTTATAGAGGCTACAAGACTGCTGCAATTTCTAAAAGATCTTTACTGTTCCAAGCTGTGAACTGTTCATTTCAATGTGTTGCAATGACCAGTGCATATGCCTAGGTACCTGTTATGACAGTATTACATTTCATGAAAATTTACATCAGATCGGACACAACTTTTCACAGTATCATCTTGGACAAATGTATTTTTTTAGTTACGTTTTGAATTATGTTGCAAACAAAAAAATATTAAAACCTATGTTTGGCCTGGACCACATATTAAACTTATTCTGAAAAATTAAACTATATGCTTCATTTCATTTTCTTGCAAGGCAATAGTCAAAATTTTTACAGAATGGAACAGTCCCTATTTTTATTTGCAATTTTCTGCGGTGACCTTTTTCCCTTTTAACCTTTTAAAGCCCTTTCTGGGGAGTTTTTATTTATTTTAATTGCCTTTTGTACTTTTTTCTTTTCATTTTCTTTTTTGTTTTTGATAACATAATTTGGGTCAATCACAGCTGTGCTTTTGCAAACGCGCACCCAGAGAAAACGGCGAGGGCTAGGCTTTCGATCAAAGACAATAGGATTTTCTGGGTTTTTTTTTAAAAAATATTAAAAAGTTTTTCATTTTTTTTAGTTTGTGCTGGCCCGAACACTAAAAGCTGCAAAATGTAAACTAAATGGAGGCTTTCTGTCGAATAGATTATTGCAGATTCATTGTAACATAGTGAACTAAAATGCTTGAAATAAAATTAGAAACAGATGAAAAATGTAACTTTTTTGTTAATCAGCATTGTCCAACTCCCGTCCTCGGGAGACTGTACACAAGACAAGGCTTTAGCACATCTCTTTGAAAGTCTCATTTGCATAATTCTCAGTAATTACATTTAGTTAAGGATAATGAGCATATGCTTTGGATTTATGGAATAACTGACCTGTTTGTTGCCCCTAAGACGAGAGTTAGAGAACACTTTTGAAATAATTATTTAACTTTGTCAAAACTGATTTATGAACAGGATATAAAATAGGAACACCAGTGTATTTATCAGGCTATGGTAAATTATTTATCTTATTTAGCACATTTAAGAATCAGCAAAATGAAGACAGAACACCTGTTTTATCTTTGCAGCTTTCATATATTAGCATGGGTAATGTGATTTGTCTAGAAATATAGAAGACGTAATATATAAACTTCACACTGGCAGGAAATTATCCTGATATGTAATGTATTCATTGTAAGTTGTACTCACCAAAGTCATGCTGTAATCAATTAGCTTGAAAAGTATGACCATATTGTGAATTTTATTAAGGACAATAAATGAGGCTTGGGAATAAATAGGGAGGCACTTTCATGGTTTATTACAAGTGCTTTATTGGGAAGCCATATAGCATCAATATAGCTTTGAGGTAGCATTTCATTAGCTACACAACCTAAATTAAGGACCATTTTAAAGCTGTCAATAATATACATCAAGTAAACAGCTTATGTATTGTCTCCAGCAGGTTTCTGTCAGTTATGCAAACTTTTACTGACCTTGTTATTTCTTTCTGGCAGACACCATTTATTTATTTTAAAGGGGTTTTATTATCTCAGACATTTATGTCATGTCGTAAGATTGTGCAATAAATGTCTGGCACCCAAATCAATCTCACCCCATGATACTCCAGATTCTCTTCATCCCATTACTAACAAGGTTAGTAATGGGATGAAGTATAATTTTGAGCAAAAACTAAATGCCAGCCAACCAAACCAATTCCAGTTCAGTGATCGCCATACATGAGGTCTTTAATAACACAAACTGTATTTGACATCGATTTCAGACCAGTTCTGGGCCAAAATCTGTATCCATTATTACAAAAATGTGTCCTAATGGCAAGTAAAAAGGATTTCACTTCCCCTTTCACATGAATTATAAATTATAGTTACATGTCAGACCCCAGTCATGACCTTTAAGTATGTTTGGACCATAGATGCCCTATATTAACACCAGACCAGAGCCATAAATTAATTCATACTCCAAATCTCATACCTAAAATATAGTTCCTAGGGTAGTAGAAACTTTTAAAGCTTTAACGTAAGCCCGTCTGTCACTACCTTAAGTTGTCATTAGTTAGGACAACATAATCAAGATGACAGGTTTTCTTAATCTAACCAGAACTGCAAATAAAAAGGTGGTCAATCATACTTTTTACAGCAATGGATTGCAGCCTTAGTATCCTAAACAGGCCATGTCCAAAAATTATACGGTAAAAGCTAAAATTATACTTATGTAATGCCAAATAAAATTACCTCCCACAGCAAACTAGATAGCAATTAACAAGGTTCAAGGTGTTGCCTATTACATGAGGATGCTGCTACAATGATGCCTCCAATGATGTTGCATAAGAGTGAAAAAGGTTGTCTCACCACGCTGTTTCACAGAGACACAGGCAGCTTCAGATTAATGCTTCCTCACCCTTCCTGGTTAGGCTGTTGTTGGCTCTATAGCAATGATTAATATATCAGTTTCTTATTTCCAGCTCTTCTAATTGCACTGATATGACTGCAGGAGATGTAATCTATAGTGCAGAGGGCTACAGAGCTAAAAGTAAACAATCAAAAGTAGTTAATCTCCTTTGTTTGTTAGAGATAATGCACTCTGTTCTAAAGCTACTGTCTGTTCTGTGGGGATATCACTCCATGCTCTCTGTCTAATCAGGAAGGGAGAGCAGAACAGTAACCAAAGAACCCTGTGTTTACTCAGAACAGGTAAAATCTCTCTAATATCCTAACCAAGGTAATATCAAAAGAGGAATATATTTGGAAAAAGCTTTGATTTACCATTCCCTACATGTTGAAATCTAATCTTTGTAGTGAGACAACACATTTAAATCCTGTTACAGCAGGATAACGTTAACACATATAATTCCAAAAGATTCTGCCTCTTTGGTGACACCTTTCTTTCTATTTCTTCCCCAGTGCCCTGCCATCCCAAATATCTTCCCTATTCCTGTTGTCTTTCCCCTGCAGGTTTGATTCCGCATTATCTTACTCTTAGCTCGGTCTTCTAGTGGGACAAAAAAAGCAAAAAAAAAAAGAATTTGAATTAAGTGTTTAGAAAACAAATACCAAAAAGGAACTTAATAAGTAATCTTTTTTTCCACTACTCAATGTGTAGCTATCCCTGCTATCCCTTTCATATAGGTGTGGGTCCCACCTCCTGAACCAGCACTTATCTGAAGAATGAGCCATCAATGTCTGAAATGGGACAACCCCTTCAATACTTAAAGGCAGATTTATCAATATTGTCTAAAACTTTGTGTAAATATACACACTGTTTAAATGGGCCACATTTATAATAGTGTTGTATAACTGGTGCATGTTTCTTACTGTTTTCCACTCTTCGTGCCAAAATTTGGGACATTGCTTTGCACATTATGCCACCCCTTTTCAAAAAAGTCACTCCCGTTCTATCAGACGAGGCACCAAAGTATCAAGAAAATGTCATAAAATATAACAAGCAGGGTATAAAAGATGCACACCAGTATTTTGGGGCAAATTGTGCCAGAATTCTTCTGTATTTACCATAAATGTGCCTCATTATATTAACCCAAAATTTCTCCTTTAAAAAGTAAAACACATATTGCAAAAATATAAATCTTACATAAGTCCATTAAAAAAAGTAAAAAAAAAGTTATGACCATCGCAAAACAGAGGATGTAAACATGTTGCTAGCTTGGGATAAAATAAAGGGTTACAATGCACCTACACTACTCACAAAAAGTTAGGGATACTTGGCTTTCAGGTGAAATTTATGGAAAATGTAAACAAATTCACGCCACAGTGATATTTTATCCTGAATGTAGACCATTCAAGTCATAGCATGCATTGTTAATTTTCTCATCTCAAACAATTTAATGAAGCAAAAGCCAACAACATCAGAGTGTATACACCATTAAAAATGTCAATGTCTCAATATGTGGCTTTAAGCATTAATTACAGCTTGACAACGACATTTCATGCTGTTCTCAGTCAATATATTGACTGCTAAGGCATGGCATCCCACTCTTCTTGAAGGGCATCCCTCAGGTCATTGAGGTTCAGGGGTACAGATTTACAGCCTTCTACATGGTGACTCAACTGATCCCACAGGTTTTCTAGAAAGAGCAGTACACTCCATTTGGAGTACACCAGTCTCCAATAACCATTCCCTAGTGAAGCGATGAAGATGAAATTAGCCCTGTGTTGTTCATGCAAAGGCACAATGACTGGATTAGTGATGTTATTTAAGATGTAGAGGCTTGTTATTGTACCATTCACAAACTGTAAGGCAGTTCTGTATTGACTAGACACACCTGCTCACACTGTAACATCACTACCACCAAAGGTTCGTCTGGTGACAACTGTAGCTGATGCATAGCACTCTCTTTGACAACTCCATAATCGTTGGCGGCCATCATTTCTGCTCAGAGCGAATTGACTTTCATCACTGAACAGCACTGAGGTCCACTGGTCCCTCATCCAGCATAAATGCTCCATGGTCCATGCAAGACAATGATACCCGTGCCGGGTGGTGTCGTCAGGTACCCTTGCCAGTCAGACCATGCTGATGTAAACAGTTACGAATGGTCTTACATGACACTTGGTTGCCTCTCACCTCCCTTAAATATGTATTGTTTACAATGAGGCAGTCATCAGTGTGTGATGTAGCTAAAGGACGTCCACTTCTTTGCCTTTCTGTGACTCTTCTCTGTATCTCTTTTACAACCATCTGAGGATACTTTGTGACTTTCTTAGGTCAGTGACCCCTTATGTCTGAAAGCATCCTGCCTGAAGCCTCGCAATGGCAAGGTATTGTTGATCAATTACAAGGTGTTGTCTTGGTATCATGATAAAATGTGAACTGCATGATGAGAACTTTTTAAATCCCAATTTATATTGATCTCCTAAATTTATTGGGCAACTCAAGGATCAAATACCTGTTGTGTTTGCCATTAAGCTTCTTGTTAGAGATCAGCAAGCTGTCAGGTTTTGAAACATTGAACAGTTGGAAATTCTAAAGTTGAGAGATGGTCTTATTTAGTGCATTTAAATAAGAAATGTAAGCAATTTTATGGTTATCCTAAAACCATTTTTCTACCAATCATACTTACTTGAGACATGAAAAATTAAAAGTGACATTTTGCGGGAGGTTTTTCTAATTTTAATGTGACTTTTGGGAGTTAATTTATCCCATAATATTTGTTTTAATAAAAGATGCATAGACCCAACTCCCCTCAGAGCAACTCAAATGTTCCCTTAATTTTTTTAATCCAAACTTCGAACCTCATCTACTAAAATAGCAGCATTTAATAATTAAAACATATGGCATCATAAAACATAATAAAACATCATGGGAAATATAAAACACTGTTAGAAGCTTTTATGATGTTTTATTGTGGCATACAAAAAAAAAATCACAATCCTTCCTTAGACAGCTGTAGATGAAGTACAGCCAGATATATTGTGTTTCTGGCTGTACAGCTTGGTGAGTGAGTGGACACTTCCTGGTATGAGCCAAAGAAATGCCTTCCTTCCGGCTGATATTGGTTGTTTTATTTCTGCTTTGTGATTCTTGGTTCCGACCAAAGTTATTCCTCTGACCTCACTATTTGTCTGACAACTGTTTTGACTTTCGGTGCAATGTTGTCTTGACAGGACTCCCCTTTCCCGACCATTTTCTTGCCCAGATACAATAGGCAGTGTCAGGGGAATAGCTAAAAGCTCAAGGGTATCATACAGTCAAAGCGTGTACCTCCCACCCAAAAAATAATAAATAAAAATCTTTGTGGGGTGAATAAGAATAAAAATTTAATTGCACCATTATTTTTGGGTTACCGTATAGTTTAATTTAGATGTTATCTCTCAGTACATATACAAGGGCTTAAAAAAATACTGCTATATTATCACTGCATGTTTCCACTATATAGTGACTTGTACCATCATAATATTACTGACCAAACCAGTAAACCAAGTTTACCAATAACAACAATATACAAAGACTACATAATATGACCACATGTCACTACCATACAGAGACTAATATCATACTGTTACTCATAAAATCAATATACCAAGACCAATATCACCATTAGCAACAATATACAAGAACCAAATAATACTGCTACACCATAACCACATTTCACCACCATAAAGTAAATGAATAGTATGACCATACTGTTATTGCATATAAACAATTAAATTATGATCGCTGCCATAAAGTGCCCATAACATGCCCAGATAGTGGTAGATACTACTCTACACAGGTTCTACAGACTGTACATTACCACTATATAATGACCATCTAGTGGTAGGAACCATTTAATACAGACGTTCTGCAGATAATAGGTGATAACAGTGCAGCTACAATTGAAACCAAAAGTTAACATACACTATATAAAAAGACACAGATGCATGTTTTTCTCACTGACATGAAATCAGAATAAACCTTTTAGGTCAATTAGGATTGCCAAAATTATTTATATTTGCCAAATGCCAGCATAATGAGAGAGAGAGAGAGAGAGAGAGAGAGAGAGAGAGAATGTTTAAAGGAGTTGTCTCATTACGAGCTTTCAGCCTGTCAGTGTCCCTGGTAAGTTGAACTGAGGGGCGTGCTTCTTGGTCTGTCTGTTCTGCTCCCTCTCCCCCCTCCCATCAGCACACAGGCAGCTACATAACTTCTATACCGGGGGGGGGGGGGTTTGCTCTCAGAGTTCACCCTGTGTGTGCCTGCCTAGGTCTGTTACAGGAGAGGGCGATCTATGAGTGTAGAGAGAATGTGAAGTGGTGTGCTAATAACAGAGCAGGGGAGGATGCAAGTGTTCCTATATCCCCTGCTTAGCTTTTCAAGTCTCCACATCTCCAGCAACAACAAGGGCAGTGTTACTATATCAGGATGTCTCCCCTAATACAGGAGAACATAAAGTAATTCACATGCCCCTGATCTGTATAGCATTAGTATAGTCACAGTTCCAAAGACATATCAATGATTATAGTAACAGGACAGGGTCACTGCTGTCACATCTGTGTGTGTAGGGAGCAGGAGGAAGCAGGGTCACGCAGGGTTAATCCAGGCAGGGCGCCAGAGTCCTCCCTCCCCCCTCCCTCCTCCTCCCTCCACTACAGAAGCATTCTGTTTCAGGAGGGGCTCTCTGCTTTCCGACCTGTCTTCAAAGGTGATGAGTCATTCAGGGCCTGACAGCCAGTAAGATAAGGATCAAAAGGTCGGCTACTATAGAGATTTGAGAGCTGATGTAGTAATATAACAGGGCTAGCTCAAAATCAGTAGAACATTTGTAATGAACATATATTGCAAAGCTGCTTGTTTTTTAAAGATCTTTAAATTAAAACCCAATCATTGTAGCGAGACAACCCCTTTAAGGCATTTTTATTACCTTCTGCAAAGTCAAAAGTTTACATACACTAGGCCATTCTGCCAGGAAGAAACCATCACTCCAAAAGAAACATATAAAAGCCAGATTCATGTTTGCAAATACACATAGGAACAAAGACCTACATTTTTAGAAACATATCCTGTGGTCTGACGAAACCAAAATTGAACGGTTTGACCATAATAACCATTGTTACGTTTGGAGGAAAAAGTGAGAAGTTCGAAAGCCTAAGAACACCATCCCCACTGTGAAACACAGGGGTGGGAGCATTATGTTGTTGGGTTGTTTTGTTGCAGCAGGGACTGGTGCACTTCCCAAAATAGATAGCATCAGAAGGAAAGAGGATTATGTGGCAATACTGAAGCAACATCTCAAGACATCAGGAAGTCAAATGGGTCTTCCAAATGTACAATGGCTCGAAGGATACTGCCAAATTGGTTACAAAGTGGCTTTAGGATAACCAAGTCAATGTTCTGGAGTGGCCATCGCAAAGCCCTGATTTTCATCCTATTGAAAATTTATGGGTAAGACTGGAAAGGCAGGTGCGAGGAAGGCGACCTACAAACATGGCTCAGTTACATCAGTTCTATCAAGAGGAATGGGCCAAAATTCCTACCAACTATTCTGAGAAGCTTGTGGAAGGATATCCAAAACATTTGACCCAAGCAAGTCTTAGATTTTAACCCCTTAAGGACCTGGCGTATTTTTGTTGTTGACACGTTTGTTTTTCCCTCCTCGCCTTCCAAGAGCCATAACTTTTTTATTTTTCCACCTACATAGACATATGAGGGCTTTTATTTTGCGGGACAAGATGTTCTTTCTAATGGTGTTATTCACTGTACTATAGAATATACTAGGAAATCGCAAAAAATTTCCAAGTGGGACAAATTGTAAAAAAAACATTTTTTCGCCATGTTTGCGGGTGTTTTGCTTTTACGGCATTCAATCTTTGGTCAATATAATGTGTTATCTGTATTCTACAGGTTTATATGCATCCGACAATACCAAAACTGTAGGGTTTCCGGTATGTTTTGGTGCCTTAAATAATTACAAGCTTGTTCGAGTTTTGGAGATTGCACCTACGGATGTCAGTGAGGGGGCATTATTTGTGGGCTGAAGTGTACTTTTTATCGCTAGGAGTTTGAAATGAATGCGACTTTTTTTATCACTTTTATTCCATTTTTTAAGTGACGTAAAATGACCAAAAAATGCAATTTTGGCGCTTGGATTTTTTTTTCTTCTATGGTGTTCAGTGTACGGGATAAATGATGTCATATTTTTATAGATTGGACTTTTTCGAATGTGGCAATGACAAATATGTGTAACTTTTTTATTATTTTATTTATTTTATTTGTAAAATGGGGTGATTTGTAAAATGGGGAAAGTGGGGTGATTTGAACTTTTAATACTTTTTTTTGTACTTTAAAACTTTTTTTTTTTTTTGCTTGACCACTAGGTGGCACATTTGTCAATACAGTCTAATGCATTGCATAGACAATGCATTAGACTGTACCAAGATGGCGGCTTCCCCACTTCCTGTCTGCGGATGGAAGTGGGGCAAACCAGGACATGGGAGTGACGGGAGCTTTCACAAGGCTCCCCGCTGCCATGTCCGGGTGTCGGGCGCGGCACCGATCTTCATTCATTCAGATGCCGAATGGTTAAACAGCACGGGCGGCGCTGCCCGTTCGCGTTGTAACGGCCGGGTGTTAGTGGAGTGATTTCCCTGCCAAGCCCCTTAGGGATCTTGGGATGTACTCATACGTCCAGGGTCCTTAAGGGGTTAAGGGCAATGCTACCAAATACTAATGAAATGTATGTAAACTTTTGACTTTGAATAAAGTAATAAAAATGCCTTAAAAATTCTCTCACTCTCTCATTATTCTGGCATTTGGCAAATATAAATAATTGTGGTAATCCTAATTGACCTAATTGGCTCAGCAAACATCTACAAAAAAATGCACAGATGTCACAAAGGGTATAAACATAACATGCTAGCTAACAGGATCCAATACTAGAGGAAGTATTTTACCTTACTACATACTATTTTACACTGAACAAAAGGATCAGACATTGTGCAGTTAGCTTCTTAGTCTATTTAGTGGTTATTTAGTTATTTAGTCTGCCACAATGTTATTTTTTAAAGCTATAGAAAACAATATGTTGGTCCCAAAAAAAATTTGAAAAAAAAAAAAAAAAATGAGCATAGGTGCACACCGGTGTGGCAGTAACATACAAACATAATCCAATATCAGCAGCACACAACTAGCACTGAAAAACTATCAAAAAGAACATAGGAATTTCGATCTGCTATACCTATTTATAAACAAAAAAAAGACTGCACAGCTCCTGCTGACCAAACAAATGTTGTCTCATAGAAGAAGCTTGGTGAAAACATGGTTGCCCGACACTTTCAAGAGGCGCACCACAGCATTGCCAAATTGTGGTGGTGTGGTTAAGAAGAAGTCCATGGCACTGATAGTGTATTGACTAAGACGCTACTGCTACAAAGAGAACTGTGTTGGATTTTTCTTTTTGATGCATTTTCCCTGAAGTGGTTAAATGAATAATTGAATCTTAGGGGCCATTTACACAGCATTTTTAGATCCAATTTTGGATCCGTTTTGGATACCAAATCACATCCAAAAACGCAGTGTCGAATGGATATTAAACGGATCCAACATGTATCCATCACGCAGCTTGGATGTTTGATACGTGTTGGACTCAGCACGATCGCACCCTATAGTTTAAAATAGGGCTCCTGCTGTGTTTTTCGGACCAAGAATTTAAATGTCAAATCTTGGAACGGATCCGAAAGACGGACCTGAATGACGCAGTGAGACACACATCAGCGATCACTCCTGTGAATGCCGATGCAAGTTTCATTTTAAAAGCAACGTAAATCACATTGCTTTTTATTAGATGCATGTTTGGGTCATTTAGGGTCCGTCAGATGGATCCAAACATGCATCTACAAGCGTATGTTCACACGGACTCAACACACCTTGTGTGAACATACTCTTAAGGTATTTCTGTGAACATCTTACTAGTAGTATAATATTGTACCGTGTTAGCCATAGAAAGTAGTTGAAGAGTGAAGAAATCAGCCGATACCTTTTAGAGGCTGTGTATATTTGATGGTAAGCTTTCAAGAGCTCTCTTCATCCGACATGATGTTATACAATAAACTGAAGATTCACAGACTTTTTATACACAAAAGACATGGACTTTCAAAGGACCGAAGAAACTTGAAAAATAACAAAATGAAATTTAAGGGGAGAAGGCAGTTACAATAGGTCGAGAAATAAACAATCTGGAAACTTGTGAGGCGTGACAGGAGGGATCAGTAATTCTTGCTTTTATCTGTTTCATATCAGGTGGTGATTTGTGACCCTAAGGCCATGTTCACACGGCTAACTGCGGGACGTAATTCAGTCCGTAATTACGCGCCGGAGTGCACCAATTACGGGCTGAATCCGTCCCAGTAACTACGGTAATCCACAGTTCTCATAGAGAACTATGGATTACGTCTCCTCTCCCTGCTCGGCGAATACGCCGAGGGGGGAGATAATTGATATGTGAATTACCAGCGGCGTATACGCGCCGCTGGTAATGCACGTCTATGGGCCGGCGAGATGCCGGCCCCCCTCTCTCTCCCCCGCTCCCGCCCCGCCCCCGGCCACAAGGTGTAACTGCGGGGCGTAATTACGTCCCGCAGTTAACCCGTGTGAACATAGCCTAACAGTTCATACATAGTGTGACATGAAACTGGAATGAATTTTAAGTCCTAATTGCAGAGTTTTACATTTTTGCATTAGTTTGTATCCCCATTCCTTCCTCTCCATCTGTGTCTTAAAATATCCCATTAAGACCACAACCTGCAAATCTTCAATAGAGTGGTCTTCTCTGGAGAAATGTGCGGCCACTGGAAGATCTGTCTGCTGTTGTTAATGGTGAATCTGTGAGAATTACTGCGCTATCTGTGAACATGTTCTTAATATGTGTGTGTATGTTGTAAAGTAAGTTATTGTAACTGTGTGTAATTGTTTTATTAAGTCTTAAGGGTGTTTTATTAGATAAACTGGTGGCAAACGTTTTAACGACATTTCCATTCTTGCTGTGCATGCTTGAGAAAGAATGTCACACATGTGTGCATTTGGCTCCTTGTTCAGCTGCTTTCTTTGATAATAGGATGAAAACTGTATGGACTTTGCAGTACAGTTTAGGATATGATTCCTAATGAGCAATGCATAGATTCTCTTTTTTTTCTTTTCATAATATTTTCTCAACCATTGAATATTGTATGAAACAGAATATTTATTAAATATGCTACAGTGAATTCATAACTTTGAATGGTCTGTCAAACTTTATTGACCATGGATGTTTAGGACCCTGGGGGAGGCTCTGATTATAGACCATAATGTGGCTGTTCGGAGAATATAACAGCTGACTTTTTTTTCATTCTCTGAAGTTCCAAAAAACAGCCTACAGCCGCTTCATGTGCGTGCACTCTAAGTCAAGGCACCACTGGAGAACATCTTCATTCCATGTTTTATACAAACTTTTAAAGAGATATACCTTATAAAAATACCCAACATAATGAACTTAAAAACATATTATACAAACCAACTAAAATAATTTCTATCACTTAGGCCTTAAGCATTACATTTGCTAATGCAAGGATTTACCGCTTTTAAAGATTTGTGTCTATCATAACCACGTGCCTTGATCCTCAATATCCCAGCAAAAGATAGAGATTTGCTTCCAACATTAAGCTTTTCTGGTACATGATCAATTAGTCATTGACTACCTTTTCCCGTGACAAATGAGCAACAGTGTTCACAAAAATATGTGCATAGAATACGTATTGATTTTCCTATGTGAAAGTACCAACAGGGACAGAAAAAAGCATATGCACTCTCTGAAAAACATAATGCTGACAGCAAATTTCTACCTTTTGGTGGGATATTGAAGATCAAGGTGTGTGGTTATGATAGACACAAAAAACTGTCACAACTGTCACTAAATCAACGAATGCAATGCTTTGGGTGGGCCCTTTAGGTTTGAATGACAGAAAAAAAAATAGATTATATAAATAACTAATAATTTCTAAGTTCACTTGTCAGGTATTTTTATAAGGTGTATATATTTAAATGTTCTACGTAAAATAAACAGGGAGAAGATGTTCTCCCATAGTGCCATTAGGAAGTATGGGCCACATGAAATGGCTGTAGGTTATTTTTTGGAACTTTGGGCCTCATGAAAACTGACTAGGTCTAAATCTTTCTTCTTGCCCACAGCAAACCATCAGAGCATTCCTTTCATTTCATATAATGCTCTGAAAAAATGAAAGGGGACCTCTGATGGGTTGCTATGGGCAACAAAGAAAGACTTAGACATAGACAGTACATGTCCCTCTCCATTATTTCATTTTTTAATATGACCATGTGGAATGTTTTATACTATCAGAATAAAGCTTGAACATGAAGTGTGAGTTTCGCAGACTGTCCTTCAGTATTGAAGATATTTGCTATGTATCTGTGGCCTGTGGAAGCTCACATATGTGATGTTACATACAGAGCGCTGCAGAGCCCCATGTATCACAAATCCCAGCAGTGCCCATACTGACTGTGTCTTTTGATTTAAAATGAGATTCAGCCCAATATATACTATGGACGACATGTATATATTTTGGTGTTCAGACACCATTTTTTTGCATGCATTAATAGCGTAGAATGCGCCTGAATCTATGAATCTGTTCTTCAACGGGTTATAGATTTAGCACTTTTTATATACTAAGCAACAATTCTGGCTCAAGTAAACCACTTTTAAAGTGGTCTACTTGTTCCATCTGTAAAGCGCCTGGATTTGCCGATCAAAAGTCATAAAGGTGGAGATTTGTACGCTTGTAGTGAGACATGCATCCAGCGCATCCCCCGATCTTAGGCGCATTACAAAGGTGCTCTGTAATGTGCCTAATTTTGGAGTGCACCTGATTAAAAATATATCGAACAGGGCTGCGCCAATTTTCGGGCTGAAAAGACGCCAGACTTCTGGTGCAGCCACGTACATACATGCCACCCTATGTGATTTGCAATTATTTTGTTTTATAAAAATAATTAGACATTTTGATTATTGCACAAGTTGCTAACCTGTTCAATAAGAATGTGTAATTAATTCTGAAATGAACTGTACTTTCTATAAGGGGTTTATTATTCAAATAAATAATTTATCATAAAACAGTGGTTAATAAGATGTTTTTTCTCACTGATGCTATTTTGGGCCCCGAACAGTAATTATTAAAACCCCCTTAAAAAATGAGGGACTGTACTCATATACTAAGAAATTGAATCTTCCCCAATGGTACATTTTTTTAACAACCCCAAAAGCAAAGATATAAAACCGGGCCCTACAAAAAATCTGCATTACTTAAAAACCCAAAAAACATTTTTTAAATTATAATGTAAATGACAGGAGTTCTAGCGAAATCTTAGATTTTTATTTCTGTCAAGAAAAAATTTTGGAAAAGATAGAAATTTGGATAATTAATGCGGGAAATGCAGAAACGTGCCCCGATAGAAATTTTACAGACTTGTCTTTTGAAAAATGTGTTCTATTAGATAGGAAAAAAAAATATCTATAATGGGACACTTAGTAGAAATTCACGTACCCGGGAAAGCAAAAATTTTTGGCAAAAAAATTGTAAAGCTTAAAATATATGGCATTCAAGAAATTCAGGAGACATTGGTCAACTACTACGATATAAATCAGGGCCTCCTTACAAACTGTACAACTCAGTATTATCAATAGAGATGGGCGAATTTCTCAAAAATTCGGTTCGGTCACTTCGCCGAATTTTCCGACAAAATTAGTTTCGGTCCGAATTACTTCGGCATGAATCACGTTAAAAAAAAAGCTATTTCCAGGTCCCCAGAGCCTGCAGGGTGCTGTAGAACGTTGTGCCATGCTTAAATTATGCAGAGGGAGCTTGGTTTGGTCTTCATACAATTTTGGGTGTTTTAGTATGACACGCACAAGACTGCCGCCGCTCTTAGAATCGCTTCACTAAAAAATGCCCTGGGCACATATGAGGGCAAAACTGACCAAAAATATGAAGCAGGAACGTAGCCAGATAAAGTAATGGCAGAAAAAGCTGGAAAAAAACAAACTGAGAGCTCAGGTGGCAACATTAGTGACAGAGTGTGGAGGAGACGGCGGCAGCCACGCAGCATGAGGTCAGACAGTGGCACAATGACATTCTGGAAGTGGCAAAAACAGTACCAGGCGCAGAGTTGGCACAATGACACAGTGTGGAGGTCACGGTGGCAGCAGCATGAGGTCAGGCAGTGGCACAATGACAAATTCTGGAGCTGGCAAAAGGAGTAGGCCAAAGAGTGGTACAATGACACAGTGTGGAGGGCACGGCAGGAGCAACAGCAGCAGCATGAGGTCAGACAGTGGCACAATGACAAATTCTGGAGTTGGAAAAAACAGGAGTAGGCAACAGTGTGGAGGGCACGGCAGCAGCCACGGCAGCAGCATGAGGTCAGACAGTGGCACAATGACACAGTGTGGAGGGCACGACAGGAGTCACAGCAGCAGCATGAGGTCAGAGAGTGGCACAATGACATTCTGCAGGTGGCAAAATAGTATTAGGCCACAGAGCGGCACAATGACTGAGAGCGGAGGTCACGGCGGCAGCAGCATGAGGTCAGGCAGTGGCACAATGACGAGAGTGGGGGGTGATGACAGGAGCAACAGCATGAGGTCAGAGAGGGGCCCACAATGACATTCTGGAGGTGGCAAAACATGTACCGGGCCCGCAGAGTAGCACAATGACACAGTGTGGATGCACGGCAACAGCAACGCAGCAGCAGCATTAGCACATAGAGTGGCACAAGGGACAGAGTGTTGGAGGTGGGGGGCAATACCAGTCCCTGGTAAAGACGGTGGTAGGCAGATGGAGAAACTATCCAGATGAGTGGCATCAGGCGGGTGGGCGGCATCAGAATAGTGGTGGAGGCAGGTTAGTTTGAACCCAGCTGACGCCTAAGGCATTGGTGTGTGGAAATCCTGGCCTATCCACGCCTGATTCATCTTTACAAAGGTCAGTCGTTCAACATTTCCCGTGGACACGCGGTTTCTCCTGGGGGTAACGAGGGCCCCCCGCCGCACTGAACACCCGCTCGGATGCCACACTATGGCCGGGCGGACAGCTTTCCACTGCAAACTCGGCAAGTTGCGGCCACACATCCAGTTTGGCTGCCCAGTAGTCCAGGGGATCTTCTAACTGGGGGTGGCAGAGTGCTGTCCAAGAGGCCACAACCTGTTGGTTCAGGGAATGCTCCATGTCCTGCTGCTGCTGCTGCTGGTGACTCCCCTTTCCTCACTAGGCGGGTGAAGGAAGCTGCTCATTAGTGACTCCAGACTTAGGTTACTGCTGATGGAGCTGGTACTGCTCCTACCCCCCCCACCTTCCCCCAGCAGCCGCGGCAGTAGTACGTGAGCGCTGAGGAACCCCCCCGGTCAGACCTGTCAGAGGAGGGACGATGCCGCACATAGGCAGCGGCCAACTGATTACGGAGGATTTCCCTATAGTATTTGATTTTTGTCTTCCCTCTCAATAGCTGGGAAAAAGGCTCCCTTTTGGACCGGTAGCGAGGGCCCAATAGGGTGGAGAGCCGAAGTCATCCCTCTGCCGGATGGGGACTATTCGGCTGTCACTAGCCAGGCAAATAAGCATGCTGCGGGACCTCTTTCACAAGTGACTCCGAGGGGCTCCCTGCCCCCAAATTCCACTGTTACTGCCACGGTGCTTGGGAGTCATCTGCCTCGTCTTCCTCATCTCCATCCACCTCCTCCAGCTGCTCCTGCTCCTCCTCTCTTGACCTGGGTAGAAAATCCACTCATTTCACCGGGACAATGCTTCTGCTCCAATTTCCTCCTCCTCCTCCTCCTCCATTTCAGTCCCCACCGGACTCATGTGGCCACGAGATTTAGTCGCCACATCTCCAGTCCCTGCCCAGACAGATTTTCGGGCATCTGTTCCAGGACATGAAGCAGGTGGAATGACGTTATTCATCCCGTTAGTCCTGGCGACTGACAAATAACGGCGCCTCCTCGAATGGCCTCAACAAACGGCAGGTGTCACGTATGAGCTGCCACTGGCTGACATCAAAGTTACACAGGGGAGTACATCTGTCTGCCTGGACATCAAAAAATCGTTAATGGCCTTTCTCTGTTCATACAGTCGGTCCAACATGTGCAGGCTGGAATTCCAGCGGGTGGAAACATCGCATATCAGAGCGTGTTGGGGGAGGCCGTTCTGCCGCTGCAACTCGAGGAGGGTGTTCCTGGCTTTGTACGAATGGATAAAGTGCATGCACAGTTTCCTGGCCATTTTCAGAATGTTCTGAAGATCGGTGGAAGACTTCAGGAACCTTTTTACAACCAGATTGAACACGTGCGCCATGCAGGGCGCATGGACCATCCCTCCTCGGTGCAGCGCGGACCCCCGGTTCCTCCCATGGGCCGGCACCCGGGTTCCGCGGTGCAGTTGGCGCGGAGAAAAGCCACACATCGATTTCTTGCTGCATGACGGGGAAAGCAGTTCCTCCCCTGTGTGACTTCGTTCGCCAAGGCAAGCTAGGTGTAGAACTGCGTGACACCGCTGTGCCCTACACATGTGGTATGATGGAGCAGTACTTGTGGAGGCTGAGATGGTGGTGGTGGTGGAGGAGGAGGGGGACATTGGTGCAGGAGCAGCAGTTTGACAACGTGGAGGAGAAGCGGCGTCTTCTGTCCAAGTTGTTGGTGTGCCTGGGCAGGAAGCACATTCACCCAGTGGGCCGTAAAGGACATGTATGGCCCTGACCGTGTTACAGCTCCAGCCCGTCCGCGCTGCCGTGTACCTTGGAACAAACCGAAAAGCTCAAGGACTGACCCACTTTCTGTTCACATATTTATGAAGTGCTGGTACTGCTTTTTGGAAAAGAAATTACGGCTTGGAAAACTCTCCATCTCGGCTCGGCACAAGCATTAGTTCTCTGAATGGTGCAGAGTTCCACCATTTGGAAAGGGAGGGACTGCGTACCAACAATTGGACAGGAGCACGGTCAGCTGCTGCACCTTAGGATGGTTGGACGCAATACTGTTGTCTTTTACAATCGCCTCTCTGAACGATGCTGGCGCCATGAGTAGCGAGGAGCAGGGCATCTGGCCCGGGAGGGATGTCAAAGAGAAACAGCTGCCATCTGCAGAGGTGGTGGAGCCTTGACTGGCTGAAATGGCTGCGTGCCACTGGCCGCTGCTGCTGCTGCAGCGGCAGGATGGACCACCACATCTGACCCACGTTCCTCCCAGGCCAAACCGGATGGTGACGCTGCATGTGTTGACGCAGGGCGTTGTGCCACGTTAGCTCCCTGGCCACGCTTACTTTCTGCCCACAGATTCTACATATACCCATATTCGGCTCCTCCGGTTCTTAGCAAAGAACTGCCACACCGCCGAGTAGCTGATTTTACCGCCAACGCTCCGCATGAGTGACTACTGCCGCCGCTGCCTCGCGAGCCCCCGTGCCGTACTGTCTTTGGAACTGCGAAGCGGGGTTTTCTACCCCGTGGCCCCTTGGCTCCCGACCTCACACTGCTGCTACCCTGCTGACTCACGGCCACACAACCCACTTGTGGCTGCGCTGCTGCCTGAAAGCGCAAGCTGACGCCCTCTTCTCTGACGATGATGAAGCCCTTGCTTCACCCCGGCTCCCAAGTGCGGTCGGCTACATCATCATCTATTTGTGTTCATCGTCACTACTGTCCTCATCACCGGTCTTGGTAAGCCGAGGCTGACCTCTCACCACATGACCCCCATGCCACTCTCCACATCTATACTTTGCCGCCTACTGCAAGAAGCTGGGGATATTGGCCCCATTTCTTCGCTGCCAAGTAGCTGCTGACTGCCCTCCTCAAATTGTTCATCCTCGCTATATTAGTGGCGCTGAGCCCAGACCACATAGTAGATCCCTGGTGAGGGAACTGGATGGGACAGAGGCGGGCTGAGGACAGGTGAGGGCCCTGACCCGCTCCCGGGCCATGCCAACTAAGTTTTTGGTCTGGGTTCCCACGACTCTTGGCTGGGGTTGTCAGATGTCATCTGGGAGGAAAGGATTGACCTAGTCAACCAATCAAGAACCCTTGGGTTGCTGAACAACACACGGCCGCGAGATGACAGCGGCAGTTGTGGCCTCACCGAGTGACCCCTGCTGCGACGTCCCCTTGCTGTGCGGCGACCTGGGCCCGTTTCAGAAATGATTGTGCCACTGCCACTCGCAGTTGCAGAGCCTGCCACCTCTCCGTCTGACATACTGTTTGTTCTAAAAAAGTACAGACACTGTTTGATGAAGCTAATCTGTATATGATAAAATTTACACCCTGTTTTTGACTCCAAATGAACCAGTAACAAGCTTGGGTAACCCTTGGATATAAAAATTTCGTCCACAAATGGCCAGGAAAAATTTACTTGTATGTGTCGTTTACAAACACTGTGTGTTTTACTAAATGTAAAAGCACAAACAGGCTTAATTTAAACCCTTTGCTTGTGAATTTTGCTACAGAAAAAATGTATATATTTCGGTGTTGAAAAAACGGTTTATTTTTGTCAGCACACCAGCAAAACAACGCTTAATTAAACCCTGGATATAAATTGCGCAATAGAATTGAGCCACACAAAATAGTAGCTTTGTAGCGTATTACAATGGCGTATTTTCTACGCAACACAACAAGTGAAAAAATTTTAATTAACCTTTGCTTGTGAATTAGGCTACCAAAAAAAATATATATATTTGGCGTTGAAAAAGACGGTTTATTTTTGTCAGCACACCAGCAAAAAAAAGCTTAATTAACCCCTGGATGTAAATTGCGCAATAGAATTGAGCCACCACAAACTAGTAGCTTTGTAGCGGTGTTACAATGGCGTATTTTCTACGCCACACAACAAGAGATAAAATTGTAATTAACCTTTGCTTGTGAATTTTGGCTACCAAAAAAAAATTATATATTTGGCGTTGAAAAAGACGGTTTATTTTTTGTCAGCACACCAGCAAAACAACGCTTAATTAACCCCCGGATGTAAATTGCGCAATAGAATTGAGCCACCACAACTAGTAGCTTTGTAGCGTGTTACAATGGTGTATTTTCTACGCCACACAACAAGAGATAAAATTGTAATTAACCTTTGCTTGTGAATTAGGCTGTCCAAAAAAAAAAATATATATTTGGCGTTGAAAAAAACGGGTTTTTTTTTGTCAGCACAGCAGCAAAAAAAACGCTTAAATTAAACCCCTGGATGTTAAATTGCGCAATAGAATTGAGCCACCACAAACTAGTAGCTTTGTAGCGTGTTCAATGGCGTAATTTTTTTAAAGCCACACAACAAGAGTAAAATTGTAAAATTAACCTTTGCTTGTGAATTAGGCTACCAAAAAAAAATATATATATTTTGCGTTGAAAAGACGGTTTATTTTTGTCAGACACAGCAGCAAAAACAACGCTTAATTAACCCCTGGATGTAAATTGCGCAAAAGAATTGAGCCACCACAAACTAGTAGCTTTGTAGCGTGTTACAATGGTGTATTTTCTACGCCACACAACAAGAGATAAAATTGTAATTAACCTTTGCTTGTGAATTAGGCTACCAAAAAAATATATATATTTGGCGTTGAAAAAGACGGTTTATTTTTGTCAGCACACCAGCAAAACAAACGCTTAATTAACCCCTGGATGTAAATTGCGCAATAGAATTGAGCCACCACAAATAGTAGCTTTGTAGCGTGTTACAATGGCGTATTTTCTACGCCACACAACAAGAGATAAAATTGTAATTAACCTTTGCTTGTGAATTAGGCTACCAAAAAAAAATTATATATTTGGCGTTGAAAAAGACGGTTTATTTTTGTCAGCACACCAGCAAAAAAACGCTTAATTAAACCCTGGATGTAAATTGCGCAATAGAATTGAGCCACCACAAACTAGTAGCTTTGTAGCGTGTTACAAATGGGTATTTTATACGACACACAACAAGAGATAAAATTGTTATTAAACCTTTGCTTGTGAATTAGGCTACCAAAAAAAAAATATATATTTGGCGTTGAAAAAGACGGTTTATTTTTGTCAGCACACCAGCAAAACAACGCTTAATTAACCCCTGGATGTAAATTGCGCAATAGAATTGAGCAGCCAAAATGGACGTGGTATGTGTATTGTAAAAAACGCTGTTTCTTTAAATGAATACAAAAAGGAACTGGCTTAGATCCCACTTGGATATTGAATGTATATGCAGCTGCAGTGGACGCACACTGGATTTCAGATCCAATACCCCAAAAAATCAGAAATAGAACATTCAGAGAACAGTCTCTGAGACAAGCTGAGACACCCCACAAAAATCGCTGTGTTTAAAAAACAGTTCTTTTTGAAAGCGCTATCACCCGCAGCAGCACCCTTTCCCCGTCAGTAAAAGTGAGAGGAGTGTGAGCTCCCAGCGGCGCGCTCGGTCTTATATAGTGCGGTGACGTCACAGAATCCCGCCGGTCTCTGATTGGCTTCATCTCTGCACATGTCATGCAGGCTATGCCCTTCTTCCTCCCAAGGTGCTTTGCCCCATGTAACGCCATGTGCTCGCAAACCATTTTATCAATGAAAAGCACACTTGTTTTCCCGCGAATCACCCCAAAGTTCGATTTCGTTACGAAACGAAGTTTTCCTGAAATTCTAAACGAATTCCACTTCGTTAGAATCGATTCGCCCATCTCTAATTATCAACTAATATACTAATTACTAGACTTTGACTATGTCTACACAGCATAGCTTCACAGTTGGTACACTGTGCTGCATATAGACATCAATGAAAAATCTGTGCTGTAGTCTATACCGTCGGGTTTAAAATCTGACGGGATATGCAACATGATGTATATTCCATCGGATTCTAATTGGATTTGCCATTGGCCCCGAACACTGAATGTACAGGGCCAATGCAAAATCAGAAAACTGACTGCGTCTTTTACGCAAATCTGCGCCAAAAAAAGCGGTCCTACAAGTATCAATATGCCGTCAGATTTTCCGCCCCCATTGAGACCAATAGCATCAGGTATCAGTTCTCTTGGGGAGCATCTGGGTTCCTGGCTTGATAGCCATCTACAACCGCTGATTAAGAAATTACCAGAATTTCTCTTAGATACTAAACATACCATCACCAGTTTGGAATGTTCTACTTGGGAAGCGGGATATATTTGGCTGAGCTGTGATGTTACAGCCTTATAACCCTCTATCCTATATAACCCAGCGCTAGAATATTTATCAGCTTTCCTACATTCACACAGTACTCTTAAAGTGGAAATTAAGAAATGTACTATTATGGCAACAGATTTTTTTATTGAGTCACTATTTTTTCTTCTTTGACAGAAACTTTTACCTGCAACAACAAGGTGCGGCCATGGGAGCATACTTCTCTCCCTCATTGGCCAACATATACATGGGCAAGTGGGAGAAGTTTTTCCTCTTTTCGGAAAATAATGTTTTTGCCTCCCATATCAGGTGGTATATTGATGACCTCCTCCTAAAATGGGGGGTCCCAATTTTGTTGAGTACATTAATAATAACCATATGAATCTTCAATTTACTTTTAAATACCACTCTAGGAGTATCGAATTTCTCGATATTACACCTACTGGTGATGTTACATCTGGTATTACAGTTTCCCCATATCGGAAAACCTTAGCTAGAAATTCTCTTCTTCTGGCTACATCATTTTATCATACCCATGTCCTGAATAATATTCCCAGAGGTGAATTGATCCATATAAAGAGAAACAGCACGTCCTCTGATAGTTATCCCATACAAGAACATATCATGTTGAAAAGGTTGAGAGAACGAGGATATCAATCTGTTCTGACCAATGCTATTCAAAAAGTAGCTGGAATCCCACGTTCAGAATTTATTAAACCTAGGATTAACACCAATAAAAATATGTAAGTAATGTTATTACATTTTCATCGACCTACAGCCCTCAATTTTCACAGATAATGAAAATGATTAAAAAACACTTACCTGTTTTATACACACAATAATTTGGCAACAGTGCACCTACTATTGGCAGTATTATCTCACCAAGTTTATTTACAAGTCATTCTTATATTCCAACTACATGGCTATCTAGCAAAGGCTGTTTTAAATGTGGCCACTTCCGCTGTGTGACATGTCAGTAATTACAAATGACTGAAACATTCACATCATTTGTCACCGGTAAACATTACAATTTCAAATGTCACATAAACTGCAACCCAAGAATTGAGATTTATCTTATTTCTTGTGCTGCATGTCGCATTCAATAAGTGGAAGGTACTACCAATAGCCTAAAAACTCGAATTAGAAGACACATATCTGATACTCTTAGTACAACTTGGAATAGTAAAATGTCCGCAATATGAAGCACTTCCATAGCACACACACAATAAATATTTGACCAATTTACATGTAACTGTTATTGAAAAAGTACAGCGATTAATCAGAGGTGGGGACTTTATGCAAAAAGTTCTTGAGCCATGAAGCGAAATGGATCTTTCTCCTAGCTACCAGATATCCGGGTAGTCTCAATACTGGATATGACATTTTATATAAATACTAGGTAGTGCTTTTTTGTTTATACAAGTATTTTATTATTTATACCTTTGATTATTATTTTTTTATATTGTTTCTATCTTGTTTGTGCATGTCAATCTCTCGTAATGACTGGGGTTAACATAGAACATGTGATGGTTTCATGATTGGTGTTTGCATTTTAACATCATCAGCACTTCCCCATATCATCCTGACAAAGCTACGACAGAGCCTGTATGCTATTACTAAGGCTTCTTTTTTAGCCGAAATGTGTCAGCGTGATTCTGTCTTTTCTCTGTTACGTTGCGGTTTTAAATGGCTTAATAAAAGTTGATTTTTATTTACAAGTTTAACTGGATGCTCACAATATGGTGATTTTTGATACTGGACTATTTTCCCTTTGACCTGTTGCTACTATGGTTGGAGCTGCCATCAACAGAATTACCAATCAAGATATCCACCTACTTTCATGGTGAGCTGATGTCTCTATTTGAATGTCTAACTGTAACTGTGTTTCAGTTACAGAAATAAGATTTATTTCATGGGTGCTGCACAAATTAAATATACAAAGCTTGGTTAGTGAAAAACCTGTTTGTCTCAAAAAGACTGGTTAGTGTGAACCATCCCTCAATGCACACAGTATTCACACCACAGAAGATGTTTTATAGGACAACATCAAGCTGGGAATGGCTACAAAAGTAGCGCTTACAACTTAAAAATACATTAGTTCATGGTTAGACAAATCCACCTTGATAAAATTTAAGGTTATTACGGTTTTCCCTAGGAGTGGGTGTTAATATCATTCAAGTAGCATGAACTGAGAAAAAATAAAAGTGTAACAGCAAACAACCCACATACAACTGTACAAACAACTCTACAAATAATGTGTCCATTATAAGAAAAACACTAATCAAGAATGGTGTTAAAAGAAGGACACCACGAAGAAAGCTTCTGATGTCCAAAAGAAAATCTATTTTACAAGAAAATGACAAGGCAGTTGCTCAGGACCTCAATGTTAAGAAATGTTGGGTGATGCAACAAGTCAATGGCCCAATGTACACAAGTAACTAAGTTAAACAAATGTTAAAAGTGAAAAAGATTTGTGCTTTTAAATGGCCAATTGTCATGGATGCCCCTGCGACCCTCATCCCGGGTCGCAGGCGCATCCGTGCCCTGCTGCCGAGGACCCGCATGTCGGGTCGCAGGTGCGCTCGTTCCCCGATCTGTTTCCCAGGCTACTTACCCAACCATGCTCCTGCTGCAGCCTCTGTCCCGCGGCGCGTGCGGGACCCGCTCCCTAGGCCGCGCGCTCCGGCAGTGTTAAATTTAAAGGGCCAGTGCACCGGTAATTGGCTGTTGCTGGTCACTTCCCCTATTTAAGCCTGCCTCTTCCTGGGTAACTTGTCAGATCTTTAATGCCATTAGCCTTCTTAGAAAGCGTTCCTGAAGTCTTGTCTATTATCATGTACCGTACCATTTGCCTCCGTTCCTCGACCACGAATCTTGCCACCTGTCCTGACCTTCCTGCTTGTCCTCGACCACGAACCTCTGCCGACTGTCCTGACCTTACCGCCTTTCCCCGACTACACCTACGCCTTACGATTTTGTACCATGCTATACCTCGGCTGCCTCCGCAAGCAAGTCACGTCAGGGGTAGCGACCTGGTAGACTCCCGCTGCAGCAAGTCCATCCCGCTTTGCAACGGGCTCTGGGGAAAACCGGGACCTACTTAGATTCCGCTCCCTGGCATGGCTTACGCCATCGCTTGCGGTGGTCCAGAGGACACAGAAAAACCCTTCTTTTCGGAAGCGGATGCCTCCTCGGTGGGAGCCGGAGCTGTACTTTCTGTGGCAGAGCGACAGCAGGCAGTCGCATGTTCCTGCCACTAGGTGGAATACAGCAGTATACCGGCTGCAGACGTGCCACCAAAAACCTGGGTTTGGTGGGTAAAGCAACTATTTGCGGTCAGTAACCATAGGTTATAACCTGACACAGGTAGCTGAGCATGGCTGCAATGCGGCTAGTAACGGTTGCCTTTTCCTGGGACGGGCGATAGCGGTGGTGGTGGGTTGCCGTCCCCACGTTCGCAGGACGGGTATTTTTGTGAACATCCCCGGGAGAGCTATTTGAAAAGCCTGTCGTCTCCAGGTAACGGGGGTTTGTGGCTTGCTACCTGAGAGGGGGCAGCAAAGGAGCGTTAGGAGAGGGCTCTTACCCCAGGCTGGGAACGAAAGCCTGGAGTGTACTAGGAGAGTACAGTGCTGGTCGGTGCTGGACAGTAGGTACTGTCCGCAGGTGTAAGAGGGTCTCTACTGTATATTTATAGTTAGTGGACTATACGGCCTAGGTTAAATTTTTGTATACCGTATATATTTTTACCGGTGTGTTGATAATTAAAGCGTGGTGGAGATCCAGCTGAAGATAACCCTGTGTCAGGCAATTCCGTTTACCAATGAGCGGCGATCCTGAGCTAGAAGAACCCCAGACGGTGCCATAGATGGGCGTCCGAAACAGGCAAGTGGAAAGGCGTTACATATGGTGGATGTAATGCGAAGAGGTGCAAGATTGGCGCAGTGTTGCATAGATTGGCACGTAACGGTTGTTGCATGAATTGTGGTGCAGAAGAATACTGCTAAAGTCTACATAGGACAGCCTGGATGTTCGCCTCTGGTGGAGAAAAGGATGTTTCAGAAGACAGTAGTGTGGTGGCAACCAGATACAGACTGTTCCTGTGTGGGAAAGACAGCCTCACTCAAGAGAGTGACTGTGCAGAGACTTGGGTCACAACTGTGTCATAATGACAATCGCCCAGTGCAGAGGGTTTACTGTGCAGTCAAGAGAGTTAGCTACAGGCAGAAATTAAAATAGAGCCCCAGAGCCTGTTGTGAAGGGTTGCTGTCAAGTGACTGTGGAGCTCCAGTGAAGGGCACGTAGTGTGTGCTTTAAAAGAGAGAGGAGACACACCCGCAGTTAATACTGGGCAAACTATTGGGATACCAGACTGCCTGTGTGAATTAGAGGGTCTGACTTCAGCAGAGATAAGCCAGGCACACCCACTACAGAGAACTGTGTTTGCTTCTGGTGAAACTGTCTTCTTTGACCAGAAGGAATGTTTGAATTGCATGCAGCAGGCAAAAGCCAGTTAGCGCAGACATTGAGCCAAACAAAAGGGCCGAGTGTGACCAAGGAGCCAATTGGCAAGTGCTAGGAGGCACGTAGTGGAAACAAAGCCAAGAGCGCCTGAGAAGCCGATTACAGTAACGAGAGCCGCTATGAGGAAAGATGACGGCAGCGGATGATGTAGTGGCCAAGCCTTTCTAATAGTGTTTATGTAGCGCGTTTTTGTGAACTTCGGACAAAGACTTTCGAAAATCGCATAGGTTTTATGGAGATCGAAATTTTCAGACAGCGAAATTAAGGTCAAGATCAGTGCATCATCTATTAAATCGCGCCATTTTTCCGGCGGCTTAGAATCCAGTAGATTTTTTGTGGCGGCCAGCAAAGTCAGATACAGTAATAGAGGCAGGGTGAGATTGTGTGTGCGACGTCATGACTGGGAACTGTTGTAAATGGGGTTTCGATTGGCTGAAAATCAGGAACATGACCGTCGTATTAACACACTAAGGAATACAGCATTTCCTAGTTTCTAGCCCTTAATTTTGTTCCTCAGCGTCTCCCATACAGGAATTGAACTGTGCGGAGTCCCTCTGCTGTGGCCATCTACAGGCTCGATGGCGAAATTAAGATCAACAATTTCTGCACAGACAGACTAACCTCCTACATTGCTGTGATCCTTCCAATTTAGTTAGATTAGAGGATTTGGAAGATTTTATGGTAGTTAGCGTGAAAGATTTTTAAAGCAGCATTCTACAGCTGTAAACATTCACGGGGAGGAGCGGTGGGGGGCTGTTGGGCGAACACTAGACAAGCTGCTAGATCTATAAAGTAACAACTGGATTAAACACGATTCACCGACAGACTTAGTGGTAGACATTGCACTGGCAATATCTTTTATGTATTAACAGTTTTGACTTAATCATGACAATATTTCCTGATATTGGGCAGCCTGAACTTTATATTGGTGATACATTAATCACTACATCATTCTAGTAACTGCAGGTCTCATTGTTAGTGTCTAAACTCACTTTCAATTATCATTATCAAACACTTTTCAGATAGGTGTTCATGTTTCAAAATCTTATTAACCCTATTCACCTGTGGTTGATCTATCCACCGATCTTGCAGTTACAAATTACATATCCAGCAATCTTGTAGTCAGCACAGGGATTTGTTGTGTTTGCCAAAAATACCGGGAGTATGCATACGGAAAACATAACAGATACGTTTTTTTTTACTTGTTCTGCGCACCCAGCATTGTTCATTGAACGGCAGCATCCACGTAAATCTTAAAACAGCAATTCTATAGTCACCCACATGGTGAAGTTGAAAGGTTCAAAAAATACCGTGTAATATACGAATAACAAAAACACGATAACGTGTTAATAGACTTTGTGCATGCATCGAGCGTTTTATTGTTCATTGCGACGGCAGCAATCCACGTAAATCTTAAAACACGCACAATTCTATAGTCACTCGACAGGTGAATTGAAAGGTGCAAAAAATACCGTGTATTATATCGAAAACATATCACTAACCAGATACGTGTTTTTGACTTTTGCACCCATCTTTGTTCATTGAGACGACAGCATCCTGGTCCATTGGTAAAATTCTTAAAAACAGCTGAAATTCTTAGGACAGCCACAGTTAAGTTGAAAGGTGTGCAAAAAATACCTGTTATATATACGCAAACATACAGATACGTGGTTATTTTTACTGTTTGCGCACCCAGCTTTGTTCATTGGATGCAGCCTTCCACGTAAATCTTAAAACAGCAATTCTATATTCACCACAGGTTGAATTGAAAGGTGTGACAAAAAATACCGTGTATTATAACATATAAACATAACAGCCTTCGTGTTTTTAGACTTTTGCCCACGAGTCCAGAAATTACGCTCTGATAGACATCCTTGCAGATCTAACTCTGTGAATCCGAGCATTTTGTATTTGATTAGAGGGACATTTTGAGATAGGCTGGTGATTTGCCTGTCTTATTAATAAGAGACTTTATTCCAAAAACTTCATTCCTATAGCCTTCCTCAAAAATTTATATTTTCTGAACATGGAGGCGATAACATGCACAGTGGCACAGCGAGCAAAGAGGAGGGGATTTGAGCATCATGGAGGGTAGACAGATACAGAGAAGGGTGCTTGCTTCGCAGTGTGTCTGGCGACAACACGCATGCCAGCGGATCGTCAGTTTGCAGGACCGTCAGCCTATCTTCGCTGGTTCAGGGCCCCTGTGAATCTATAAGTAACGGAACATCCGTACTGCCAATCTGTCTTCAGTGGTCCACTGCAACTGCAATCATGCGTCTTAACCTCTGTCCCTCCAGTCAGGCACAAATACGGTCATCAGCATCATCAGCATCCGTCTTACCAACATCGATCAACAAAGGGCAAACTCTCTCAAAATTGTAACTTTCTGTCTACTCCCCCCACACTGTGGTATTAATCCATTGTCTGTAAGACCTCTTTGATGACATAAAAGCGTGTTGGTGGTCAGACAGCGCACTGTGTACCAAAGATCAAGAGGAATGATTTTAGTCTCTGACGCTTCTGACCCCATGATTTTTTAACTGAGATGCCGATTCAGAGTGTAGGATGAAGTGAGCCGGTCAATTCGGCAAAAATCCGACGGATACGGCCAAACTGCCCTTGGCAGGTTGCCCTTGCTTGTAGCCGTCAGCTTCACCGGATGCAAGAAAGTCAGGACGACCAAGTCACCTGGTTTGTTTGATTGATGTATGATGATGTTAATGGATGAACACATTGCGACGATCCATCCTGGTCATTTTTCACGCAGATCTTTGCGCTTGCGAGCGTGCTTCAATCAGTGACGAGGAGGAAGATGATGGGGTAGTGAGTCAATATGGGTCCCGCACAAAAAACGATAGGGCGGTCGGCAGAAGTCTCGCTGGGATTAATGTTCCGCCAGCCACGGTCAGCGCAAACGCACCGCCCTCGCTTATCCCGTCAAATGGTCCAGGACCTCTCAAGCCTGGGCCATCTTTCTGAGGCCAAAGCCCTGTACTCAACCCCAGCGGATGTCATATTCGTCTTTGCCAGTAAACGCATCTAAGTCTAAGCATGCAAGTAACCTTAAGTGGTTAACCACCACCAACATGTCTAGTCTCACTATGCAGCGAATGCATGAGTTGAAATGGGGGGAACACTTGGCCAAAAAAATGCCAGATCCGACGCCGGGCCTCCAACCCACTGTCACACCCTCTGTCCTCCGCCTCCCCACCTACCGCCACACCCAAGCGTTCCTCAGCTGCCCATTCTTCTCGAGTCATGATCCATGGATCAAGCCGTCCGCTATCAGCCTCCACCGTACAGACCCACGAGTACCACAGCACCACCTAGAGACCATCTACCCCGTCTTCCTTTCCGCCAGTTGTTGGACGACCTGACACGACGTAGGCCGTAGCGGCAATTCTAGCAGCCATCCTTCTGTCTGTCATGTTATTGGGAGCAGAATAAACACTTTACCCAAACCATCCCAAAGCCAAAAGCCTGAATGTCCGCATTGCCCGTAAGGCTTTGTGGCGCCTAGTGATAAATGTTGGCCATTTGCCGTCTCTTTGGTGGACTCCGAGCACACATGGTTACCGCCAAGTCAAGGACCCATCACCGTCCCCAAAAACCCGAGATGCCGGATGAGCGAGGTGGCATTTTTCTTTTGGCCAGAAAGAGCCGTCGCCTGCCCCTGGCCGAGCCACGGTGTTCATCTAAAAATTCATGCGCGAGAGTGACTGCATCTTCTGAGTGGTCCTGCGGAAAAAGTCCATCTCACCGACCGAGGTAACATGGTACATGGGGATAAGGGCACGGTCCAAGGCCGTGCTATATCTCTGTTACGAGCTCACTGGGTGAGCTGTGGGGATGTCTCTTTGGGTGACGGGTGGGGTGCCGTCCGGTAAGGTCTTCGGGCCGCACGCTCCTTTCAAAACCGCTAGGGATGGTGTGCTAGTGTCTCTTTGCCCCCAAAGGTGTCCTACTGGCGTGGCATCACGTGCCCAAGACACCGATAACGATTTTGAAAATTCTAATCTGCTTTGGGAGACGCATGACCACCTACACAAGGTCAGGGCTGTAGGACGGCTTTCTCCGCAAACCGTAAGAGCCGAGCGCAGCGGCTGGGGTTGCCAAGAGACCTTGTGGGCTAGGCAATGGTGGCTGAGTGGCAATAACGGAGAAATCTGCTGGCCGCCCTTGAAGGATCGGCGGTAGGCTGAGAGCACATCCACATATGCCAGCAGCTATGTCATGAACCGGTTGTCGTCTCGCCAAGGAAAAATTCTTCTAAAGGAGCTACCCGTGTCTCTTTGATCTTGCCGTGCTGGATAGAACGCTCGAGAGGGTCTGAGTTTGCACATTCCGGAGGCCGTGTCGCGGTAGCGGTCCCTGCTTCGTCCCGCTGCCGTGCGTTTGAAGAGCGTTCAGCTCGGCCGTCCCCGGTCAACCGTTCTCATTGTTGACAGGGTGAGGCAGTACACGCTTGGAATTCCACCCTCTGCACATGCCGACCAGCGATTGTGTGGGAAGCAGCGCCAGTGTGTCATGCCAATACCAGGTAACGAAGGGTGACACCTTGGCCTGACAAGGCAGCGGTGCGGCACCTGCGGGCGTTGAGACCATCGAGAGTATGAGAGGGCAGGTGGAAAGAGCTCTTGCTACCATCCTGTGGCCAGTTTTGAAGGAAGCCGAGCCAAAATAGGATCATGTGTGCGGACGATGCCCTTGTCACATTGAGCATTGTGTGGGTGATCTTAGGTCTGGGTAACGATTGTTGTGATACACTCTGAACCTCAGGTTCCCGCGCCGCGACGAGGAGGACGTGGAGACGAATTACACAAGAGTGGCAGACACGGAGAGCCTATTCTCTCCGGGTCAATACCACAAGGCCCGACATGTTTTCTCATTTTAATAATCGGATCTTCATTAGGCAGTGGTTTCAGGGTCCAGAGCTAGTTGCATTCAGTGTCGGCACCTCTCCGCTCTTCAGGGTCACTCATCTGAGGCAATCAGGGACTGTGTTTAAGCTGGTTCCGAGGCAGCGGAGGAGGGATAGGAGCGAGTTATGTTCCTAGACCACCGACGTCCCAGCCTTCGAAAAAAGGTTGGCGTGAATGTTGAGGCAATGAGCAGAAGATGAGTGCTGCAAGTGCCGCCCTCGATCCCCAGAGTCTTGGGGAACTCAAGTCTCCATCTCTGTCTCGCTCACATGAGTGCTTGATCTTTCCCAATTCCTCCAACATGATCCTCGTCAATTAATGCCATCAGGAAATGGACAAAACGTTCCTGGGAGGTCCACCCTCGGCTTGATCCCGGTAGCAAAACCAAAAAAAACCCAGCACTTTCTTCCACCTGATTGAGGCACCTCAAATAAAGAGAGTAAAATGCCAGGAAATGGTGAGACCAATAAGATGCCAAGTATCCGTAGTGGCAGCAGCGGCAGCAGCGAGCAAGGTGGCAGCACATAGCCTACATGGGTGGACCTCGGTGGCTATACTTTATATTTACCACCTCGAGTGCTGGCTGCACGCAACGCATGCAAATGCAGGTCCCAACTAGATACAACTACGCCATGAGACTCAGCTAAGATGCATGGTGCACGACTATTCTGCGTACCTCAACACTCGATGTTTTTGTAATGTGTTCCGGACTCCATAGACTTCAGTGTTATGCCAAAAAGGGAGAATGGGCCCCGAGCTGGGCTCAGCCACGCCTAAGAAGGTGTAAGTCCAGGCCCGAGCAGGCATCGTGACATATCTGAGCGGGACCTTGCAGGTCACATGCCGGTGCAGTGAGTCATTACAGTACAAACGCATCTGGCTTTCCACCAGATAATGTGATCGTATTGACTTATCATCAATGATGAATCAGGGCATGGATCGCTGATGATGTAGTGGCCTCCGTAAAATGCGAGGGTCACCGATTAGTTGCTGGTGCTACTTCACATTCCTCCTCCAAACAGAAATGGTCCTCTTGAAAAACTATATTTTTAAAAATGATCATTTCTTACTGGCAATTTTTATTCTCAATAATCCCGAAACGTTCATGTTTGTGCAGGTTTTGCTGTGAGGAGGAACTATGAAGACTACCAAGTTTTTCATTGACAAACATATTCCATTTACTCGACTTCATCTTTAGAAATTTTTCACATTGTCAATGGTTTTTGGGGTCCAGTGTGCCTCAGCAATTGTTTTAACAGTTCTGAGAAGGTCCCGCCCCCCCATATTTTTAATTTTTTGGGGTCAATGTTGCTAGAGGAGATACAGCAATAAAATCATTGGTCCTTGTGAACAGAAATGTGAGCTTTCATGAAGTGGCATTTCTCCCATCACAATTTTTAACAGTGGCTGAACAAGTCATATTTATAGTTAATTTTTGGGGGTCATGTTGCTGGTTGATGATACAGCAATAATCATGGTCCGTTTGGAACAGAAATGGTGGCTTCTAGAGTGGCAATTCTCTCCTCTCACCTGGGGAATTTGTAACAGTGGCTGATAAGTTCATTTTTTATAATTTTTTGGGTCCTCTGCTCGCTTTTGAAATCAGCATACTATGACAGGCTTCCTATTCTAAGAAAATGTGTTTCTAGATAGACATTGTTCTTCACAATTGTCAAAGAAGGATGCTCATGGGTCATTGTTTGGAATTTTTGAGGGGGCATTTTGGTGCTTGTGACATGCATCTATAGCATATATATATAGTAATATATATATAGATGTATATAGATATTACGAGGTCCTATTCGTATAAAAATGTTTGTTTCTAACTGACATGTTGTTTCTTCACGAATTTGCCAGAGAGTGGCTCAAGGGTCAATGCTTTGGAATATTAGGAGGCATTTTTGTGCTTGTGACATGAAGCTATACTACAGCGTCCTATACTAAAAAATGTTTTGTTTCGTGACAGACGATTTGTTCTTGCACAATGTCAAGATGGCTCCAAGGGTGATGGTGCTGTCAGAAACAGAATAGGTAGGACACTGTTAATGGACACGTATTGCTAAAATGTGACTTGTTTTTGCATGATCTTTAACATAGCAATCAATCCCTTTATTGAGACAGAACCCATTTAATACAATTAAAAAAGAGAACGAAGACAGGTGAGATTTCATCCGATTTTAAAAAATAGTGGTTTCTACTTAGAATTAAAGAACTAAAAAACTTGGCATGTGAACAAAATAGCTGTTTAAGAAAAATTCTCTGAATTGAGTAACAAGGGAGGTACAGGAGAAACGTGACCCACAGATGTTAGGTTATTCAGAGTACATGGAGTATGTGAGGCACCGGACAAAGACAAATGTTACAGGAGACCTATTTCCTACCAGCACGTTGAGTTAAAATGAGAAAGAAGAATGCCAAGATAAAGGAGGCACCTGGTTGTAAAGCAGGAGCGTTTAAATCCACCAGTATTTCCCAATTGAAGCTCAAATTTCCACACTCATATGGAGGGGCTAAGCGCTACCCCAGGTATTGACTGGTACTGGAGGAAGGCTGGATGTACCGTCACACTGGAGAGGTTCGCCTTGCCGCACGTCTGGCATCAGCACACAGTTTTTCCGTTGCTGCGTCACCAGGGCATTTTAAACCTGCGAGTAATAGATAGAATGACGGACGCCAGCCTGGGCTTTTCAACCGGCACCCACTGTAACTCTCGCGGGCCCGGTGGTCATGTCTGTTGCCTAATGGACAAGGGTATAGTGTCATGTCCAGTGAAACTTAAATTGTGTTGGTTAAAATACGTCCTAATCTTCCGGCAGCTTTTTAAAGTGGGGGTCATGCAGGTGTTGGGCACATGCTGTTGGCCCAGGACAGGTTATTTCAATGTCCAGTGAACTAAAATGTGGTTGAAGAAGCTCCTTTTTTTCCCGGCACTTTTGTAAATGTGACGATCTGGTCATAATGCAGGTTGGATTCTCACGTAGGGCGTGGCCCGAGGACAGGTATAGGTCAAGTTGTCCAATACAACTTAACATGGTATTTTTGAAAGACTTCCTTTTTTTTTTCCCGGCACTTATTGAAATGTGGAGGTGTCCATGGCAGCAGGTTTGGGGCTCATGCTTTGGCCCAGAACAGGTAATTACAGTTCCAAATTCCAGAGAAATCCAACCGAAATTGTGTTGAAAAAGAACTCCTGTTTTTTTTCCGGCACTCTTTAAATCTGAGGGGTCAAGCAGGTTGGGCTTCGTAGCTTGTCGTGTCAGTGACAGGATGATTCAATGTCCCATTTCAAGTAAGTAATGATGGTTTCTCCAAACATCCATAGGGGGAGGGGGTTGGAGGTTACTCGCCTTCTGGCACTTATTTAATAATGTTGGGTGCAATCAGCACGGCACTAAGTAGGTCCAGTCAGCTGTGGTACAAGACAGGGATAGTGAATGTTGGGATTGTGGTTTTTTTCTCTCCTGTGGCTTTATATACCTAAGTGTGTTGTGCCTTAAGAATGTAGCCACGTTATCCATATGACCTGTTTGTGGAGGATTTTTAAATGGCACCTCCAGCTTCTTCCAGCCCTGTTTGGGTGTAGAGAAAGAAGGGTGTTGTTGCTACTCCTCCCATGACTTTTTCAACACTTGCGGTCCATCGCCTGCTCATAAACGATCTGCTCACTATCGAAAAACCTTATCGACTGTAGTGCCCGACTAGTCGACCACAAACGCCCGATGTGCGTGATAGCCAATCCGAGTCAATCCGCTCAACACTACTTGAACTTAACTTTTGAGCAGGTATTGCGTCACGGTGAAAAAGCTTGCACGGACCGGGGAGACTGTGGATTCATTTTGGTTCTGGCACCAAAGCTTGCTGGTGTGGCGCAAAGCCACATACCACAGTCTATTGGTAATATGCCCCTACAGGACGCTGAAGATCCCTACCCTAGAACTAAAGGTGAGGAGATCTGGCATTGGATCTGTTTAACCAGACCTGGATATAGTAGCCAAGGATGGGACAGAACCTAAAGTGTGCAAATGTTGCCAGAGGAGGCAACCGAGAGACTGGACTACTGCAGGAGGCAGAGGTCCAGTTCCAGAACACAAATATGGTCCTTACCTGCCACTCACGGGTTAAATCCTCCACAGTGGGAGCACTGGAGAAACATGGATGGATGCCGTTTACCGATAGGCATAGACCAACCTCGTCAGCAGAGGCCATCCCGCTACTCATCAGATCCACAAAAGAGATGAGCCGGTGTTTGGAGTCGATCTCCACACCACCGAAGCAGGCTAGCGTGTCCTCTGACCACCAAGACGTTGCAAGAGAAGATGCACGCGCCCGCAAGGATCCATACCCGAGACATGTCACATGCCCAAGCTGGTGTGTGTCCCGCAACACGCTTCTCTCGTTATTGTTCAGTGTGACACTGATTACATCGCGCTCCATGAGGGTTTTCCAGACAGTGGACATCGTCTCCATGATCATTGCGAAAAACCCGACTGGAATAGCGGGCGAAAAGACCGTTCTGGCTCGTTTCCTGATGTCACCCATTTGAACTGATAAAACATGTGCAGGGATTTTTTGTGGTACTTTTGCTGATGTTAAACTAGATTTCACCAGATATGTTGCCAAGCAAAAGCATCCAGAGGGCATTGGGACTGTTAAATCGAGGTACAGAGTCTGATGGAGCTGAATATATTTGCATTGTGTACATGGTCCATTTAAAAATCGTTTTATACTGCATTCAATGTTTGAGTGAGAACCTGATTATGTCTTAACAAGGTGCTATAGAAACTCTGCAGCCCTACATAGTAAAGCGGATTAGCTTCAGGTGTTGCCCGTAGAGATCTGGCTGAGGATTAAAATAGGGCAAGGTCGTAATGAGCTCCACTAGGTCATAGCACACGCGTGCAAATGGGCGCATAGTGCGCAGCTCTCTCGTATAACTCAGGGGGGCAAAAAAAAATTGACCAAGTGGTCAAACTAGAGCGACTCACACTGATAGCAATATGAGGCGAGACTAAGCTCACTGGTGCCCCTAGTGAGGTCAGAGAGGGAGAGCATCGCGAAAATTGACACATGTTGATGGATGTATTGCTCGTAGTGGATAGCCACCCTGGAAGTGCGCTGTCAGTGGCAGAGCTGTCTTGGAAGGTTAATGGTAACGGTGTGTTGTGTTCCAAAAGGAAAACGGAAAGCCCTGCAAATGGTGGTATCCTGACAGCCTGGAGGTCTAAAGGGCTTGATGACAAGAGCCGTGAATGGGGATGGTGATTGAACCCGGTAGCATGCATATGTGCGAGGGAGTGAGTCTGCGTGTTTGTCCTACCGCAGCAGTTGAACTGGGTGGTATCAAAGAATATGCCTTATTCAGAAGCTGGGAGCATTGCTCATAATGGTGACCTGGTTACTGGAGAGTGGGTGTAGAAAATATCTCTAACCATGTGACTGTAAGATTTGAACAGGACCATGAGGTGCGTGCACATGGAAAATAGTTGCCTGTAAGTTGCACACTGGGAGTTGTATTGAGCAAATATAAGGAAAGGAGGTAATAGTGAATGTGTGTTACCCTTTATGTGTGCACGACGTGGGGCCCGTCAGTAAGAAACATGTCCCCACATACAAAGGCATGAAGATAGTGAACTCCGGATGGAGTAGTGTGTAAAAGCTATGTGTACATATGGGTCTTGGTGTTATGACCATCTGGGGTGGGTTTGTGAGTTTATAGTGGGCCAGATGCAGTGCGAGGGGATCCTAACCTGATGTTGTAAGTTGTCATCGTGTGGTGTGGACAGGGGTAGGGGAATATGGAGTGATGTGTCTCCAATTTGTGCTGCACAAAGTGGGTTGCTAGACATCACTTAAGAGCATGGGTGTAGGTTTAAAAAAATAAACCCCATGAATGTACAGGGGAGATGAAGGAATCCTGCCAGACCCTAGTGATGGGGCAATGTAAAGTATATGGCGACTGATGATTGGTCCCATAGAAATGGAGATGGTCATTAAGAATTAGACGCAGGTTCCCTTTGAGAAGTTGCAGGCCGGAGTCCCAAGGCAAAGAAGAGGGGCCAAAACGCTATAGTGGTTGATGAGGGACCAGTATAGAGATTGTCTGGACAGTATGAGGGAATTAACACCCGGTGTAGATGACCTTGGTTTGGGGGTTATTAAGACTGAGACCTGAATATCCAAGAGTTCCAATGTGAGAGGAGGTCTGTGAAGGTTAGTGCAGTGAGCCTGGTGGCAGTATAGCGCCACTGTTATTGAGTAAAGGTAAACCAGCTGAGATGGAGAAATGCAAAGATGGGTCAGAGTACTTGCTACCAACGTGTGATACCCATGGTGATTGGCGAAAAGTGAAACATAAGGCCCTACTTTGCCCATGTATGAGAATAAATTGAAGGTTGGGAACCCTCACGAGAAGCTTCCTTTGAGGGCCAGTGACATTAAAAGGAACCTAGTTGAGCCTCAGAGTCCGCATACGTCAGTGCTTTGCCAGAATCTGGTATGATTGAGCAAAAACTATAGGCTTTTAACTATGTCCGTGCAGAGTAAGTGAAAAAACAGTGAGATGAAAAAGTCTGTGTATATGTCCATAGTTATGTGTGAGTGAGTGCACTGTGGCTGGGGAGTTGTAGTATCAGATGTAAGGGGAGTTATTGGCCCTCTCTAGAGAACCGGTACCCTGGAGAAGGAAGTAAAGCCAGGATGGCATGGTACTGATTCTGGTGTCTGTGCAGTGGAATTATTTGGAGCACCACATGGCAGAAGAATAGCAGAGAAACAAATGGGAAAAATCTGCATGTTGATGGGGGGAAAAAATGTTTCAAGCAGGCTGTGAAACTGTGATATAGGTTTCGCCCTGAGAGCATGGGGGTCAATGCCTCAGGAGAACCATAGGGCGGTCTGACTTGAGGTGAGAAGTCGTACCCCATAGTAGTAGGCTTTGACCCTGGTAGGAGTTTTGTGCAGGGTGAAGAAAGACCTACGGCCTTATTTCAAAGGGGGGGGATAATGATGGTCAGACGACAGCATGCAGTTCGCAATGTTCCTGGCCATTAGTTGGAATACATGCAGTATACCGTCTGCAGACTGCCACAAAAACCTGGTTTTGGTGGGGGAAAGCAACTATTTGGTGCAGTAACCATAGGTGTTACTGACACATTGGTTAGGCTAGCTATGGCTGCAATGCGGCTAGTAACGGGTTGCTTTGTCCTGGGAGCGGCGATAAGCGTTGGGTGGGTTGCCGGTCCCGCACGATACCAGGACGGGATTTTGAGACATCCTGGAGACCTATTAAAAGCCTGTCTCTCCAGGTAATCGGGGGGTGTGGCTTGCTACCTGAGAGTGGAGCAGCAGAGGAGCTGAGGAGAGGGCTCTTACCCCCAGGCTGGTCGGAAGCCTGAAGTGTACTAGGAGAGTACAGTGCTGTCGGTGCTGGACAGTAGGTCCTGACCGCAGGTTAGAGAGGGTCTCTACTGTATATGTAGTTAGTGGCTAGACGGCCTAGGGATTCATTTTTGTATACCGTATATATTTTTCCTGTGTTGATAAATAAAGCTGGTGGAATCCAGACTTGAAGAGAACCCTGTGTCAGCAATTCCGTTTACCAAAGCGGCGATCCCGGAGCTAAAGAACCCCAGGACGGTCCAAGATGGCGTCCAAACGCATGTGAAGCGTTACATTTCTCAAAAGGGTCCCAAAGGCAAGACCCTCACATATGTTTTTTTTCTCAAAAACCTTTTCCTCTGCTGAGAGAAATTTCGCTATCGGAGACCGGGAATTACTGGCTATCAAGCTAGCCCTAGAGGTATGGTGCTATCTCCTGGAGGGGGCTCGACACCCGGTCAATATTTACACCGACCACAAGAACCTCCTCTACCTCCAAACAGCCCAGCGTCTAAACCCGCGCCAGGCATGATTGTCTCTATTCTTTTCCAGATTCAATTTTCTGATTCATTTTCGCCCCGCTGAGAAAAATGTCAAGTCCGATGCCCTCTCCCGTGCCTCTGACGTGGTAGGAGACGAACCAGCACCACGGCATATCATTCCTTTCCGAAAGGCTAATCTCTGCTGCCTCCATAGAATTGCAGCAAATCTCTTCGGGCAAAATTTATGTGCGCCCGGATTTGCGGAAGAAAATACTGCATTGGGGACATTGCTCTCGAGTGGCAGGACACCGGGGAGTTAAGAAATCTTACTCTCTTATCTCCCGTTTCTATTGGTGGCCCAGTCTGGCCAAAGACGTTCGTGAATTCGTGGAGTCGTGCACTTCGTGTGCCCGCAACAAGTCTTCCCACCTCAAACCGGCAGGTCTGCTGCAGCCACTGCCTATTCCCGATTGTCCCTGGACCCACGTGGCCATGGATTTTATTACCGACCTCACACCTTTCTCTGGTAATACGGTGATCTGGGTAGTCATGGATCGCTTTTCCAAGATGTCCCATTTCGTCCCTCTGCCAGGTCTACCCTCTGCTGCTCGTTTGGCCAGCATATTTTTTCAGCATATTTTTCGACTACATGGGCTGCCCTGCCATATAGTCTCTGACCGGGGGGTCCAATTTGTTTCTAGGTTCTGGCACTCCCTCTGTAACCAGCTACAAGTAAAAATGGATTTCTCCTCGGCCTATCACCCTCAGACCAACGGGCAGGTGGAGAGGGTTAACCAGATACTGGGGCACTTTGTTTCTACTCGTCAGGACGACTGGGCCAATCTGTTACCATGGGCAGAATTTTCATATAATTAGTTAGACCGAGCCTGCCGGGGCCGCCCTCTTTTTCATTGTCCACGGGCGACATCCACAACCACCCCTCCCCCTCTCTGTGCCCTCTGAGGTCTTGGCTGTGGAAGATTTGGTCCAGAACTTAACTGCCATTTGGAACCAGACACGCCAATCTCTACTCCGGGCTTCCACTTGTAACAAGATACAAGCTGACAGAAAGCAAAGACCTCCTCTCATCGTCTCTCCTGGTGACAAGGTGTGTTTGTCGGCGAAGTAAATCCGCCTCAAGATCCCTGGCTATAAGATTGGTCCCCGATTCTTGGGACTGTTAGAGGTGCTAAAACGCCTAAACTCAGTGGCAAAGCTCCGCCTTCCTCCCACTATGCGGGTCCCGAACTCATTCCATGTCTCTCTTCTGAAGCCGGTCATCCTACATCGTTTTTCTCTGAAAGTTGTTCCTCCCACTCCTGAGGCTGACGCCACCAATGTCTTTGCGGTAAAGGAAATCCTGGACATGAAAACGGTCAGAGGGAAATGTCTTTTCCTCATTAACTGGAAGGGGTTCGGGCCCGAAGAAAGGTCCTGGGAACCAGAAGACAATAACCTGGACCATAATGTTATCCGGAGAGTCCTTCAGGCCAGAAAGAGGAGGGAGGTAAAGGGGGGGGTACTGTCAGGGATACCCCTGCGACCCTCATCCCGGGTTGCAGGCGCATCCGTGCCCCACTGCCGAGCGGCGCCGCGACCTGCATGTTCCCTGATCTGTCCCCCAGGCTACTTACCCGACCATGCTCCTGCTGCAGCCTCTGTCCCACGGCGCGAGCGGCCCACTCCCTAGGGCGCGCGCTGGCGGTGTTGAATTTAAAGGGCCAGCTCACCGGTAATTGGCTGTTGCTGGTCGCTGCCCCTATTTAAGCCTGCCTCTTCCTGGGTACCCTGCCGGATCTTTAGTGCCATTAGCCTACTGAGAAAGCGTTCCTGAAGTCTTGCCTATTATCGTGTATCGTACCATTTGCCTCCGTTCCTCGACCACGAATCTTGCCGCCTGTCCTGACCTTCCTGCTTGTCCTCGACCACGAACCTCTGCCGCCTGTCCTGACCTTACCGCCTGTCCCCGACTATGTCTACGCCTTACGATTTTGTACCACGCTACACCTCGGCTGCCTCCGCAAGCAAGTTACGTCAGGGGTATCGACCTGGTAGACTCCCGCCACAGCAAATCCATCCCGCTTTGCGGCGGGCTCTGGTGAAAACCAGGACCTACTTAGATTCCGCTCCCTGGCACAGCTAACGCCATCGATTGCGGGGGTCCAGAGGATCCACTACCGTTGCTCATGACACCAATTAGGAGTCTAGACTCCTTCTCACCGCAGCAATTTTTGTTTATCTTGGGTCCCCTTTCTTTTCTCCCAGCCTTCCAAAAAGTATTTCATTTTTACCTCTACACAGATGTATGAGGGCTTGTATTTTTCAACATAAGATGTATTTTTTAATGGAACCATTGACCATATTATATAAAGTTCTGGGAAACAAAAAAAAATATTTGTGTGGTAGAACATGAAAAAAGCAGCAATCGTCGCATTTTTGTGTTAGTATAAACTACATGCTATCTCTATTTTGCAGGACAGTACAATTCCAGCAATACCAATTTTTGGGAGTTTCATTATCTTTCAGTACTTTTAAAAAAAATTCTGACATTTTTTATTTTTTTAAATTTGCTTTGCAGTACCATTTTCTGTGACCAATAACTTCTTTTTCCATCTATGGACGTGATTAAAGACCCATATTTTGTGGGTCAAAGCATTGTTTCTATGGGAACCATTCTGGGATACAGGTAATTTTTTTATCGCTTCTTATTTACATTTTTTTTTGTGACACAAAATGACCAAAAAAGGCACAATTGTGGTATGAGATTTTTTTTTTTGTTGTTCATTGTATGGGTCAAATGTCATTATTATTTCATAGATGTAACTTTTGTGGACACAGATACCAGTTATGTTTATTTACTATTTAATTTGTAAAATAACATAAGGGGGTTTTGAACATTTAGGCTATGTTCACACGGCCATCTGCGGGACGTAATTCGGTCCGTAATTACGCGCCGGAGTGCGCCAATTACGGGCTGAATCAGTCCTGGTAACTACGGTAATCTACAGTTCTCATAGAGAACTATGGATTACGTCTCCTCTCCCTGCTCGGCGAATACGCCGAGGGGGAGATAATTCACATGTCACTTTCTAGTGGCGTATACGCGCCGCTAGCAGTGATTCTCTTTGGGCCGGCGAGGTGCCGGCCCCCCGCTCCCTTCCCCGCTCCCGCTCCGCCCCCGGCCACACAGCGTAACTGCAGGGCGTAATTACGTCCCGCAGTTAAGCCGTGTGAACATAGCATTAGGGTGACATGTTCCATTAGGGCTGCACCATTTTTTTAATGTATTTTGCATAAAAAACCTTGATGCTCTATTCTCGATATAAATGAAGTGTAATACACCAAAACAAGGCACATTACATGCCAAACACTACCCATTTAAATGCGCCTAAAAAGCCGCATCAAATATGTTAACATCTATGCCTAGATTTTGTAATACGCCTGGATAGGCACATTAATTTTACAATGCAAGGCTGAAAGATTCGTCCACTCAGGTGGCGTTTATACTGATTTAGTGCGGTTAAAAACTGACGTGTAGCACCTTTTTTTGGACATGTCACCCATATTTTGAAAAAAATGTAAATTTTCTTTTTAACTTTTTCTTGTACTTTTAGTTGTCCTAGAGGACTTTACTACTAGGGGACACAATTGCTTGTACACTGTTCTATAATAATAATAATAATAATAATAATAATAAACATATTGCAGAATAGTTAAGAAATGTCTCTGCTATTACACTCTTCCCAGTGGCATAGCTACAAGGGTGGCAGTGGCCGCAGTTGCTACCAGACTCCTGAGCCAGTTAGGCCCACAGACCCTCACAGCTTTAACACTGGGTCACAAAGACTTTAATTAGTCTAAGAATATAAAATAAATGAAAAAAAATATATAAAAATTAAAAAGATATAACACTTTTGTATATAAATAAATATATATTTATTTATATGATCTTCTTTTTCACTGATGAATTTTAGTTTGACAAGTATAATTGTTTTTGTTCTCTCAGCTATCAGACATAAACTTGTTCTTTTTGGGGGAAATTTGCTAGTCAAGCAATTTCTTCTCCTCTAAACAGAACCCTAAAAAAAGAAGCTGCCAGCACAATTGCTCTCTCCTTCTTTTTTAAACAGTGCTGAGTCATAAATCATATTTTATTGTCAAGTTAGCTTTTAAATTCATGCATTTAACAAATAAATTAAACGTTATGACTGAAACCAAAAGTTAGACTTTTATCCCACCATTTTAACTTAATTTTTTTTTTTTTTTTTAATAATGAAATTTGCTTTGAATGTGTGAATATTTATAAACTTAAAATTGATAATTTGGTGTAAAAAATTTATCCCTTGTGAATGCTTAACCTTTTGATAACCACATGTTAATTTAAAAACCAATAATGTTCCCTATTTTTCTGCTTTAGTCAATTATTGTAAACCACAAGATATGGAAACATTTCCTCCCCAGATTTTCTTTAATAAAACCCCTTTAAATGTTTTCATATCATAAATTCCTACTACACCCTGGCATAGGTTTAACTCTTAATTTCCCAGAGAGCTGCTCACACATCCTTACTTTTACACACACTTGCCCTCGTCAATCAATCCTGGTTCCACAATAATACATTCGGTCTTTGAGTAATTCAAACTGTATGTATATACTTCATTATTCATATTAACCCTAGAATATATTTATATGATTTTCATTTCTGAAGACTAAAGCCTTTTTCTCTATAGAGAACAGATTTAACATACAAAAACAGATTTTAACTTTACATTACAGAGGAATACACTCAACTTCTCATGCACTTATAATTAGCATTCCAGAGGTCAACAGGTCCTGTGCTTCTTGTCAGGCATAGAAGCTTGTGGACGCCTCTCCGTTTTAATCTGTAAGTAATTATTTTACTCTTATCTTAAATTCATTGCTGTTGGTTAGTTACACATGCAAGATTATCAGTTTACATTCCATGCATTTGATATGACCAGACTTTATAGTATACTTGTAAGATTTTACAAGTTACAGGTCTGATATGTTTTTATTGCTGTACAGTGTTCCTCACCAGGACAATTTTTAAAAGGGAGAGAGATCTCTGGATGATGACCGATTTAGACATAGGGGAGAGATTTCTCCCTGTAGACACATTTTTTAGACACAGGGGCCCCACATTTACAAACAACATATATTTTCCCTTATTTTAAACTGGAACCTCCAACACAGCTGACAACATATATATAATAGTCAAAAAGATTAAAGCAATGCCACAATCAGGGGGGTAATTGACCGTCACAGGCCTAGTTGATAGGGAACAATAGCCATTACAAAAAGCATGAAAAAACATCACCACACATCAGGGGAAACCCACTTTACAGGGCCAGGAAACAGAATGCACCATGTTCCTGACCCCGTAGTCCCCTGAAAATACAAGTCCTTCAGCAACCATCACAACCAATATCCACCAGTGATACATTTGACTACAACAAAATTTAAAAATTCCTGCCACATAACTTCTGCATTATTTTCATTTGTACCAGATTTTAGTGCTAACAAATGATATCACAAACATTGTGCACAAGAAACTTCTTTTTGTTCCTACATAAACAGAAGGTTGGTTACATTCCCCACCAAGGTATTCACATAGGAAGGAAAAAAATAGATATTATTGAGAGCATCCATTCTGCGCTGTCAGACAGCTGCAGGATCAAAAAGAGAATTGCAGGGACAAAAAAAACCACACTGACATTAAGATTAGAGATGGGCGAATTGATTCTAACACAGTGGAATTCGTTTAGATTTTCAGGAAAACTTCGGTTCGGAACGAAGTCGAACTTTGGGGTACTTCGGGTGAACGAAGTGTGCTTTTGATTGATAAAATGGCTGCGATCAAATGGCGCTACATAGGGCAAAGCACTCTGGCAGGAAGAAGGGCATTGCCTGCATGACATGTGCAGAGGTGAAGCCAATCAGAGACCGGCGGGATTCTGTGACGTCATCGCACTATATAAGTCCGGGCGCGACGCCGGGAGCTCACACTCCTTCACTGTGCTCATCAGGGAAGGTGCTGCCGCGGCTGATAGCTTTACTGAAGAATTGATTTTTATATAGCGATTTCTGTGGGTGTCTCAGCTTGTCTCAGAGATGTTCTCTTAATTTCTATTTCTAATTTTTTGGGGTTTTGGGTCTGAAATCCCGTGTGCGTCCACTGCAGCTGCATATTACATTCAATATCCAAGTGGATTAAGCCAGTTCCTGTTGTATTCATTTAAAGAAACAGCGTTTTTACAATACAATAACACTTCATTTTTGGCTGCTCAATTTTATTGCGCAAATTTACATCCAGGGGGTTTAAATTAAACGTTTGTTTTGCTGTGTGTGCTGACCCCATGAAACCGTTCTTTTTCAACGCCAAAATATATACTTTTTTTCCTTTTGCCTAATTCCAAAAGCAAAGGTTAATTACAACTGTATCTTTTGGTTGTGGGCGTAGAAAAAAAACCCCAATTTGTAACACGCTAAAAATTCTACTAGTTTGTGGGCTAAAATTCTTTGCCGCAATTTCCCTCCAGGGAAAAATTTAAGGGGTGTTTTGTTTGGTGTGCTGACCCCAAAAAACCCGTTTTTTTTCAACCCAAAATATATACTTTTTTTCCTGTAGCCTAATTCACAACCCAAAGGGAATTAAAAATTGTATCTCTTTTTTGGTGGGGCGTGGAAAAAGCAATTGTAAAACGCAAACAAACCCTATTTAGTTTGGGTGCGGCTCAATTTTTTGGGCGCAATTTACATCCGGGGGTTTAAATTTAAGGGCTTTGTTTTGCTTGTGCTGACAAAAAAAAAAACCCGTCTTTTCAACGGCCAAAATATAAATTTTTTCCCTGACCTAATTCAAAAGCAAAGGTTAATTACAACTGTATCTTTTTTGTGTGGCGTAGACAAAAAGCAATTTAAAGGGCTACAAACTACTTTTTTGTGCGGCTCAATTCTTCCCGAATTTTTACATGGGGAATTAAATTTTAAAGCGTTGTTTTGCTGGTTTTGCGGGAAAAAAATTTAAAACCTTTTTTCCCCCGCCAAAAAAAATTTTTCCTGTAGCCTAATTCTTTGCCCAAAGGTCTAAAACCCTTTTTTGTGCTTTTTAATTTAGTAAAACACAAAAGTGTTTTTAAACGACACATACAAAAAATTTTTTCCTGGCCTTTTGGGAGCCCCAATTTAACCCAAAGGGCCCCCCAAGGGCTTTTTTATCTGGGTTAATTTGGGGGCAAAAACGGGGGGTTGTATATTTATCAAAATACAGATATCATAATCAAACATTTGCCCTGTAAATTTTAGAAAAACAGAAAAGTAAACCCAGAGAGGGGGGGCAGGCTCGCACTGGGGATGGCAGTGGCAAAAAATTTTTTGGATACAGGCCCAGGTCGCAGAAAAAAAAGGGGATGTGCAGCAGGGGTCATCGGTGAGGCCAAACTGCCGCTGTCTTTAAGGGGCCGTGTTTTTTGTTCAGAAACCCCAAGGGTTTTTGGGTTTGGTTGGAATAATCATCCTCTTCCTCCCAGAGGGACATCTGAAAACCCCCACCCAAAGGGGGAGTCGGGGGGGGGGGGGGGAACTTAAGACACAACCCTTTTTTGGGGCTTTCCCCCGGGGAGGGGGGTCAGCGGCCCTCACCTGTCCTGGGCCCGCCTCTGCCCTTTTTCGGGTTTTCCCTTCAGCCGGGAAAAATTACTATGGGGTTGGGTTTCAGCGCCACTTTTATGGGAAAAGGATAAAACAATTTAAACAGAGTGACGAAGGGAAACACAAATAGATGTTATGTAGCTGACCGCACTTGGGGCGGGTGAGGTAAGGGCTTCTTCATCGTCAGGAAAAAGGGGCCCGCAGTTCGGTCAGGCAGCAGCGCACCCAGCAGGGGGTTTGTGTGGCCGTGAGCCCGCGGTTTTGCAGCAGTGTGAGGTGGGGAGCCAAAAGCCCCACGGGGAAAAAAAACCCGTTTGGGCGGGCCCCCAAGAAAGTAGCGGAAACCGGGGGCTCACGAGGGCAGCGGGGGCAGTTTAAACCCCAGTGGGACCCGGGTTGGCGGTAAAACCCGATACCCCCGGCGGTTTTGGAAATTTTTTGCTAAGACCCCGGAGGAGCCGAATATGGGTATTTGTAGAATTTTGTGGGCAGAAATTTTAAAAGCGTGGCCAGGGAGCTAACTTTGGGCCCCCAACGGCCCTGCGCAACAAAATAAAGCGTCACCATGGGGGGGGCCTGGGGGGGAAACGTGGCTCGGGAATGTGGGGGGTCCACCCTGCCGCCGAGCAACAGCAGCAGAGCACGCCCAGTGGCACGCATGCCATTGCACCCAGTAAAGGCCCACTCCCTCTGCGAAGGGGTGTTTCTTTGACTTCTTTCCCCCGGGGCCAGATGCTCCTCTCCTCGCTACTCATGGGCCAGCAGCCCTTTAAAAAGCGAGGCAAAATGCAAAAGAAAAAAAGTATGGGGTCCCCAACCATCCAAAAGGTGCAGCAGCTGCCCGTTCCTGCCCAAGTTTTTTGGGTATTGCGTCCCTCTCTTTAAAATTGGTGGACTCGGGCACCATTCAAAAGAACTAAGGGCTTGTGCCAACCCGGAGGGGAGAGTTCCAAGCCGTAATTTTTTTTCCAAAAAAGGGGCAGTACCAGCACTTCATAAATATGTAGAACGGGGGTGGGACAGTCATTGAGTTTAAATGGTTTTTCCAGGTGCCGGCACCCGCGGACGTCTGGAGCTGTAATAGGGTCAGGGCCAGTACTTTTCCTTTAGGCCCCCTGGGTGAATTTTTGCTTCCTGCCCAGGCCACCAACAACTTGGACAGGAGACGCCGCTTTCTCCCCACGTTTCAAATGCTGCCCCTGGCCAATGTCCGCCTCCTCCCCCAAAAAACCAAACCCCCCCAAACTCGCCCCCACAAGTACTGCCATCATAACACATTGTGGGGGACAGGGGTGTCCGCAGTTCTACACTGGTTGCCTCGGCAAAGAAGTCCACAGGGGAGGAACTGCTGCGTCATGCAGCAAAAAAACATGTGTGGCTTCCCGTCCCAAACTGCAAATGGGAAACCCCATAGTGACGGACAATGGGGGGAACATGGTGTCCGCGCTGCCCCGGGAGGGATGTCCTGGCCCTGCATGGCGTTGTGTTTAATCTGTTGTGAAAAGGTTCCTGAATCTTCACCGATCTTAAAACATTCTAAAAATGGCGGAAATGTGCATGACTTTTCCATTGTACAAAGCCGGAACCCCTCCTCGATTTGGCAGCGGCAAAACGGCCCCCCCCCAAACACACTCTGTATGTGATGTTTCCCCCCTCGGGAAATTTCCAGTGCACGTTGGCCCGATGTTGAACAGAAAAAGGCCTTTAACGTTTTTTGAGATCCAGGGCGACAGAAGTACTTCCCTGTGAACTTTGTGTCAGCGAGGGGCAGTTTCTACACCTGCCGTTTGTTGAGGCCATTGGGGAGGGCACGTTTTTGTCAGTCGCCGGGATAGGGATGCATAACGCATTCCACTGTTAGTCCTGGAACAGATGCTAAAAAAATCTTCTGGGAAAGGGGATGGAGACGTGGCGATACATTTCGGGGGCCAATGGGTCCGGGGGGGGGATGAAATGGGGAGGGGAGGGAATTGGAGCAGAAGCATTGTCTGGTAAATGAGGGGATTTTCTACCCAGGTGACAAGAGAGGAGGGCAGGAGCGCTGGAGGGGGGTGGATGGGATGAGTAAGCGGGGGGAGATGACCCCAACCCGTGGCAGTTAAGTGGAAATGGAGGCGGGGGCCTAATTTCACTTGTGAGTTTTCCCGAGCATGCTTATTTGCCTGGAGTGCGCCGAATATCACACCGGCAGAGGATATTTGGGCCTCCCCCTATGGACCTCGCTAGGGTCCAAAATGGGACCTTTTTTCCCCGCTATTGAGAGGGGGAAAAAACTCAATACTATGGGGAAATCCTCCGTAATCGTTGGCCGCTGCTATGTGCATCAGAGATCCACATAAAGCCCCCCCCCCCCTTTCCCGCCGTGAAACCACTATAACATGCCTGCTGAACTGCCACCATGCTCTCATGGCCAACAACCTTCAAATCAAATTCGCCATTTCCTAAAGGCTTGCGCCCCATTTACCCTTTCCCCTGCCCAAGCACTGCACCAACAAAAACCAGCCCTGACTGTATGGGCTTCCATCCACTTTCTCTTCCCCCGGCCCCTTCCCCCCTCCCCCCCCTCTCCCCCTTTTGCCTTAAAATTTTTCCTCATTTTCCCGGGTCCTGTAATATGAAGATATTATCATGAGGCCACGGTTTTATTTAACAAATTAGGGATGCATGAAACTTTTGCAAGGGACTTTTCATGTTTGTACTAAGTTGTAAGATTTTTTGTTCTGCTGCGGGGCTGGTCTAGTCGAGGCGGATGCAGCTGGGTGCGGGGGCTTTGAGGATACTGGAGTTCTTACATGCCCCCCCTTTTTATAGAGGATTTATGGAAATGTGAGCCCTAGGGAGAATGTTCAATGGGGGAATTGTGGGTCAACTTGGGAGGGGGGGGAGGTACCATAAGCCTACAGTATTAATTTTAAAAAGAGTATGAATATTACATGTGAAAAGAAGTGTTTTTGAAATTTTGAGACAAACAATGCGTGGAAAATGTATTTAATGGGGGCCCGCACTTATTGGAAAGAATATGCATATTCCCCTAAATAAGAAGACTTTATGGGAAGATAAAATGACAGTGGTCATTGTAATGGAGTTTTTTTCCCCAAAGAATATCAATTAGATATTGAAGAGAAGGGGTTATGGGAAAATTTACAAAAAATGGAGTTGCTGTGTAATGTATACCCAGTTGTTAGTTTTTCTGGTGAGGCACCAGTTGCAATAATATGGAAAAAGTGGATGGAACCCATCAAGTCGGGGGGGTGTTTGTTGGTGGGAGTGCATTGGCCGGGAGTCATAAAGGGGCGCAAGCCTTTTATGGGATGGCGAATTTGATGAAAGGGTTTTTGCCATGAAGGGGTGGCAGCTTCAGCAGGACTGTTATGAGTGGCACGCGCGGGAAGGGGATGGGGTTTATGTGGATTCTTTGTGGTAATTGGTGAGCACCCGTTGGGGTGTTTACCTAACATGATATAAAAGGAAGTGACTCGACCACATGTGATCGGACCCTAAACCGTAAAGCCGGTTTGCGGCGAAAAAAGCGGCAGGTCAGGCATGACGTTTTAAATTGTGATCTCTCACCTCTGTCTACAAGTGTCACCTGCTGCAGACGGTGTCACAAGGGGGCCTTTTTTGTTCTGTGTCTATGAGATTAGGGACGACTGCCCAAGTTGGCTTGGGATCCCTTACTGAAGCTAGTACTTTGCTATAGATATAAGGCTCTCCTGTTAATAGGTGGGGTTCCACCAGACTTGATGATAGAAAGGGAGTTAGTCCCTCTTTCAGAAGCAAAAAGGGTTAAATGATGAGGATAGAGATCAGGTTTTTAAATAGTGTGTATAGAGGTTAAGAGTTAGATATAATAAAAGTTATGTCTTAGTGTTTAATAGATAGAGAACTGATAGAGTTTAAGTTTGCCTATGGCAAAATAGTAAATATAGTGATCAAAAGTCACTCTTTGTTCTCTTGCGAGATTCCCAATTTTTAGGAGATTATACACCCACACTGTTCACACATCTCTGCATAGGAAAATCAACTCAGGCAATACAATTCTTAGGGCTAACAGCTGCCACTCCAGGAATACAATAAAGGCAATTCCTTATGGAGAATTTTTAAGAATACGTAGAATTTGCAGCAGTGAAGGGGATTTCCAATCATGTACCGATAACACAGAAATCAGGCTTTTGCAAAGAGGATATAAAAAGAAGGATTTAGAGGCAGCCAGGAGAAAAGCATCAGGTATTAGCCAAAGAGATTTATTACATCAAACTAGCCAAGCCAAGGAGAGGAAATATGTTAATAATCTGGTTTTTACCACGAATTATAGTAGAGATTTCAACAAGATCAAAAATATCTTTATGAAAACCTTAACATATTGCGTCAAGATCATCTTACTGCTAAAATCATAGACAAAGGAGTGGTCTGTATCCCTAAGAGAGGCATCACAGTTGGCAACATTGTAGCCCCTAGTGTACAGTGCAATACTGATATTACTCGTTTTGATCTCTTTGGATTCATCACTATAGCTCTAATCCAGGCTATATGTTAAATAAAGATATATCTTTTTCACACTACCTCTCTGGTGTGCAGTGGATTTATCATTTTGATTAGACTTGAGGTTATTACCTCCTTTCCACTAGCACCCCAAAAAAATCCCCCATTTTCTTTAGGTATGCGTGACCTTTTGTATTCTATACATACAGCCTGAACTGATGAAACAAATGTGAGAAATGCACTCTGCTCCCCCCTCTGTAACCAGGCAGGAGGAAGAGCAGACTGTATAAGGCTGTTATATAGGGGGAGCACAGGGTATAAGGCTGTGTTATATGGGGGAAGGTGAGCAGGGGATAAGCCTGTGTTATATAAGGAAATAGTGAATCTAGCAGCTAGATACTGAAGAAGATGAGACAGTCTTATTATACACACACAATCATCACAGGCAGTTTCACTTTCAATATCAACAGCTCAGGGGGGAGTAAACACAAAGTGCAGGCAGCCAAACACAGCACAAGGGGTGCATCCCACCTGGGGGCATGTCCAAACAGGCTGAATGAAATGTCACAGAAAAGGGGTGTGTCCCACCCAGCTGCTGCAGGAATAGCTATAGATGCACAGATTAGCTCAAATCTTCTAAACTAAGTGACTATGGTAATGCAAACCAATTTCAAAAGTGCTTATTTTTACTGTCCCCATCATTTGAGATATGATCTTTGTAGCGAGAAAACCCCTTATGCGCCAGTTAGGGGCGTTGCTGGAAATGGCTGGGCCCCATAGCAAACTTTTCAATCGGGCCCCCCAACCACCCAAAAAAATGCCGAATCACATGTGCTCTTATAAATCTTACGAGCTTACGTAACATGGTTAGGAATAACATAACATTGATAAGCACTAGTATTTTGACATTTTTATCAAACAATGTCTTAGTAGTTCATGTGAAACTGCCATTGCAACCATCCACATCCGGCCATCATGCTGATGGTTACACAGAAAGAGCTATCTTCCTCTGTTAGGGTATGTTCACATGACTTATTGCGGCAGGTATAGAACGCAGGTGTTTTGGAACCGCGCTCTTATCAGCGCAAAATTCCGAAGCATTGGGGGTGCCAACCCCAATAACATGCATTTCATGTAAACCACCCCCTATTTATGAAACATGGCCGGACCATTGTAAACTTGGCACTTCTTACCGTATGTTTCACCCATACACCCTAATAGATTTTAAGCTCTCACGAGCAGGGCCCTCACACCTTGTGTCTCATTTGTAAGTACTTTTAATGTGTAATGACTGTATGTTTACCCTTGAATTTGTAAAGTGCTGCGGAATATGTTGGCGCTATAGAAATAAAGATTATTATTATTATTATTATTGTCAGCGTCGCGTAAGCGTCACAAACAATTGACATGTTAATTCTCCCTCCGCGTGTACAATACGATCGTACAATACGGGTAGACGACGCGTAATCCATAGCTCTCTATGAGAGCTATGGATTACCGTAATTGCGGCGCGCATTTCGCCATGTATTAAGTGCAATACATGGCGAAATACCTGGCTAAATAAGCAGTGTGAACATACCCTTAATCACATGGATGCTGTGTCCACCATGGCCTACAACATCTGGGGAGGGGGTTAAACTTTTGGGTCTTGAGCTGATTCAAATCCCAGATACCAAGCCTATGCTATATGAATGCTGGCTCTGATCGCTGCACTGCTAGGTCTGTGTGACCCAGCAAGGCAGCTACAGCCGTTTGGTGAGGATGGCCTGTGTGCCCCTCTCACTCAGTCCCTACAGTGTTTAGCAGAAATAGTTTATATAGCCAATATAGACTATAGAATAATTCCTGGGGGCATTAAAAGGTGCTGAAATGTAACTGGTCATCAGTTACTCTATAGTCTATGGGCTATGAGAGCTACTTCTATATACAGATTGGGGAACAGCTGATATTATATTGGGGCCACCAATATTTCACACCCAAATCCAACACCTGATTCATATATACATCAGAGGTTCTATTAGGAACCTCCGTTGCATGTTCCGCTGAGAACAACATAAAAAACAGCACAAAAAAGCTGCACTATTTTTTCTGTCTGAATACAGGACGTCATGGCAGAAACCGACAAACCTATTGTAATCAATAGAGTTGGACACCGTGGGTGTCCATTGTAAAACGGATCCTAAGGTGCACATTTTTACCGCTGCATTGGAGAATCTAAATGGAACCTCCAATGTAGATGTGATCCAGGTCTAAACACTTTGTAAATAAGTACCTTTTTCATATAAAGCTTGTCTCTGGACACTCTGTGCTCCCTCTTGTCACCACCGACTTGCAGCCTCTTTGTCTCAGGAGTCAGAGGTGAAGAAGAGGTGAGTGCAGGCAGGTGCACAGAAGCTACCCCCAGCACACACCCCTCCCCTCTGGAGCTCATAAAATAAAGTTATAATGCCTACACTCCTCCATCCTTAACCCCTTAACCTAGTACAGTTAATGGACAGTCTGCAGGCACAGTAAGAGGTGGAGGTACTGTGACCCTTTATGCTGCCTGAAGTGCCTGAAAATGTTTTCTCCCCCTTCTTATGCTTTTCACATCATCTATACCTGCTGCTTGGTCAGTAACTACTGTAAGACTAATATGCAACTCTGACCTTTTTTTATAGGTTGCCTTGGTGTCGTTGTCTTCTTCCCCCTCCCTCCACCTGTATCTGCATGGTCCTTCAGTGTCTTTACCGGACAGGGGGACAGGCGAGGAGGAGGACGTTGGCGTGGTGAACAGAAGAACAGTCAGGGGCCGTGAATCACTGACTGCTCACTGTGGCTTGCTGAGGACCGCAGTTCAGTTCCCCCGCCCGCTGTGACCACCCCCTCCTTCCCTTCATAAAGTTTGAGTAGCAGCATTTACTCACACAGCGCCCACCGGCCTGGGAACACTGCCAGACTAGCAGAAAAAGTAGCAGCTGCTACAGAGCCCGAGTCTAGGGGGCCCAGGCCTCTTACTGGTGCAGGCCCTGTGGCAGCTGCTATGTCTGCTACCCCGGAAGTTCCGCACCTGGCGCCAATCCTTTGGGACATACCATGTTATTATACAGTCCATAAATATTAAGAATAGGGGCCTATTTATCACATTACTTAATTTCCTTAGGACACAAAGGTCTATACCATCACAACCTGGTGATTTGTCTGTTTTTATCTTCTTAAGGTGGAGTTGAACTTCTTACTGGGTTAGAAAAGAAACATTTAAGGTGGAGTTTATCTCATCCTTTTGCCCATCAACAGGAATGTCATTTTTCATGGAAAATACAGTGGAGAAAAAATTGTTTAATAGGTTTGCTTTCTCCATATCGTCATCTATAATACCTTCCTCACTACTTTTCAAAGGGCCACCATTTTCACTTTTAAACTTTTTACTATTTATGGACAAAAAAAATATTTTGTGGTTAGCTTTACTCTCTTTGGCAATATGCTTTACTGTCTCCAGCTTTGCTGTCTTTATCATTATTTTATTTTTTCTTATAGCTTTTTAGTGCATTTTCACTGCTCTCCTTATTTATAGCCTACTATACATCTCTGTTGATTCACATTTTTTTTTCCTGTTTCTAATCACTTTATATCCATATGTATGCATTTCTCACAGTTTTTGTTTAAGATGTTTTTAAAGATCTCCCATTTATATTCTGTTCTTTTATTTTTAAGGAAATTTATACAGTCAGAGAGGTTTAGTGCATCTCTAAGCAGATTAAAATTAACCTTCCTGAAATATCATGTTTTTGTGGATCCTCGAAAAAAATGCTCTATTGAAGGATAAATAGAAATGTATTATATTGTGGTCACTATTTCCTAGATGCCCCCCACCCTGAACCAGCACCAGCTTTAGTTACTGACAAAAACCTGTTTCCTTTATTAGAGCCAAAGGTTTCAGTTTCACAATTTATGTCTGGGTAGTTGAAGTCGCCCATAATGACAACCTCATTATGATTAGCTGCCTCATCTATTTGTTTGAGGAGTACCATGCTGTCAAATTTGGGGGCCTAAAGCAGACCCTTAATAGAATTTTGTTATTGTTATTACCTCCGCATGTTCATTTCCCATATCTACAGTGGGGAAAAAAAGTATTTAGTCAGTCACCAATTGTGCAAGTTATCCCACTTAAAAAGATGAGAGAAGCCTGTAATTAACTTCATAGGTAGACCTCAACTATGAGAAACAAAAAGAGAAAACAAATCTCGAAAATCACATTGTCTGATTTGGAAAGAATTTATTTGCAAATTATGGTGGAAATTAAGTATTTGGTGACCTACAAACAAGCAAGATTTCTGGCTCTCACAGACCTGTAACTTCTTCTTTAAGAGGCTTCTCTGACCTCCACTCATTACCTGTAGTAATGGCACCTGTTTGAAATTCTTACCAGTATAAAAGTCACCTGTCCACAACCACCTGTCACACTTCAAATTCCACTATGGTGAAGACCAAAGAGCTGTCGAAGGACACAAGAAACAAAATTGTAGCCCTGCACAGTCTCTTCAAAATAGACTGCAGCCCTGTAATTTTACTCTCCAGTCATAAATCTCATCCAGCCATGTCTCAGTTATCCCCACTATGTCATATTTTTCTTCAGCAATAAATAATTCTACTTCATTTATTTTGTTGGTGAGACTCCTATTACTACATCCCCCCCTCCATACCACCCTCTGATTTATAACAAATCCCCAGATCTCTTTCTTCACTATCTTGTATCCTATAAGTGTATTTGTCCTCCCCCCAGTTCCTAGTTTAAATACTCCTCCAACTTCCTGGTCATTTTGTTCCCTAATACAGCTGCACCCTCCCCATTTAGTTGCAGCTCTTCCCTATCTGTAGAGTTCTGTGGGCCAAGACAGAGTCGGGCCCGGGTTTTTAAAAAAACCCAAATTCCCCCCCTTTTTTCCGACACCAATTTTTGAGCCACTTATTCACCACTTATTCATAATCTTCTGATACCTCTCTGGTGTGGCCCGTGGTACAGGTAGTATTTTAAAGATACTTTTTTGGGAAAGGTCCTTCCCTTTGAGCTTTTGGCCAAAGTCCTTTGAAATCATTTTAAGGCCCACCACCTACCTCTAATTTTGTCTTTGGGCCCCAAAAAGTGCACCATGAAATCGTTTCCCTAAAACACCCCCAAACCCATTTAACCCTGTCCCCCCGACCTACGACATGTCGAACTGGAGCACCAGGTAAACAACATACTGTTCGACAATCCCGATCTTTGTGACAAATTGCTTGCTCAGTGAGCAGTAGACATGCTTCCTAGTTGGCAATGGATCTCAGTGTTGCCACATCCTCATTTAGATCCAGGATCCAGACATCTAAATGTGCAGTGTGCAGACTTCTTGAACAGCAGTATGTCCTTTTCAAAGGGCTGTTAAAGGGTTTGCATCCATTGCACAGGGATATAAACTGGACGGGCATTGCCCAACCCGGGGAAGTAAATTGGGATATTACAAAGAGAGAGAGACACCGATATAAACAGATAATTCAGTACAAAACTGTCCCTTCTAAACTCCCCAAATCTAAAGTCCGTCAATCTTAAAACCCACACGTAAGCCAATAAATGCATTTTAGACACAAAACGCACTCGCAAGCTCAGCACCCGCTTGTTCAACTTCGCTTTGAACCTTGTTTCTAGGAAACAAAAGGCCTGTCATTTTGTTTCATATTCCAAAAAATGAGAGTAACGCGGGTTTTAATTTTTTAAGTTTTTAAAAAAGTTTTTTCTGGGGAGGTGGAAAATTTTTTTTGTCTAAAAAAACTATATCTGAAATTTTTTTTTCTCAAGGGTTAATCGGGAAATTTTTCTTATAAACCAGTTTTTTTAAAAATTTTCCAAAGGCAAAGGGCCTAAAGTAAGTTTTTTAAATTTTTTTTTGGTTTTTTAAAAGTAAAATTTTTAAAAAAAAGGGGGGTTAAAGAAGGAAGGGAAATGAATGGATGGGGGAAAAAACATAATAGCCCGGGGCAAACGTTTCCCTAAATAGACTGATTTTGTGGTCTCTTTGATTGGTATGAAAAACCTTTTTTTTTTTTCTTAGGGTTTGGGCCATATTAATTTTTGCATAAAAGAAATGTGAGTGGGGAAAAGGGCCAAACCCGTCCGTTAAACCCTTTTTTTAGGGAAAAATTTAAAGAGATAAAAAACCCGCCCTTCGATCCCCGGGCTGTTGGAAGGGTATACAAGGATTTCAGTATTGCCCCGTTCACCCCTTTTCAAAAAACTTTTTCAGCAAACTAGGGAAAGAAAAGGGTTAAATTAAGAGGGGGTCTGGAAAAAATTGGACCAAAATTTTCCCAAAATCCTTGTCTCCTTGCTTGGCGACCCAGAATGAATCCCACTTTATTTGAATGGATTAAGAAAGGGAAATTATTAAATGGATGGCTAGAATTTTAAAACATTTTTTAGGGAAACTTGTATGAACGGGGCTGCGGCAGTTTTCTGGTGTACTTTGAGCCCAAAAGAATTTATCCCAAAAGGGGCACTCCCCAAAATTTTCCCCATAAGTACCTTTGTAAAGCGCCAAAGACCCACACATTTTTAAAGTGCCAAAAAATTTTGGGGCGTTCTAGGGGGGTGTCTATTTACATTCATAAAAATTAGAAAAAATTTTAAAGATTTTTTGAAAACCAAATCTAGGTGCAGAACAGTTTTGAACAGTCCCGACCGGGGTTTAAAGGGGGTCTGCTGAGCCCCGACTTTTTATTGGACTACACTGGCCCCCTGTATGTAAAACCCGCAGAAGAAAAAGGGTTTATACATTCTGACGCTTCTACACTGGGCTTTAAAACTATTTAAATCTGCCCTTTTACCCCCAAATTTTTATACCCTGTTGCCCTTAAAAGTCTGCCTTTTAAACAAAGAGAAAGGTCTATAATTTGCTTTAAAATTTTCCCTAGGTTTGGGCCCGGTTTGGGGGCTTTTTAAAAAATTTGATGCATGAAAATTCAGATGGAGGGCACGAAGTAAATTTTTTTAAATTTTTTTTAGAATTTCCGAATGAGTTGATAGGGAAATTTTCCAAAGATGTATAGTACTCATTAATAGGCGATCGGGCCTGGAGCTTTATGAAGCTTCACTTTTCCCCAATAAACTTTTGGGCCATTTCCAAAAGATATGTAATAATTGAGGAAAAAAGTTTGGGAAAGGGAACATTTTTGGGGAAAGGGGGAAAAATTTTTTAAAAAGGAAATTTTAAAATTTCATGAATAGAAAAAGGGGGGATAAGCCTTTTGGGAGTCCTTAAGGTTACAGAGTTTGACATAAAAGTCAGCACATGCATTTGCTATATTCTAGGGTCATTAAATTTTTGCTTTGTACTGCATTGTTTTAGCTCGGGCTGGAAGGATCTTATCTGGTCTATCACCTTGTGAGTAGAATCGCCATTTACGTTTAACCAGGTTGAATTCATATTTTGTGAGATAAAGTGCCTAGAAGGTGTTTTGCTTTTCTTTTACTTGCTCTCTATTATAGTCTGAGGGGGCATCCTTAACTTCAGAGTCAAGCCTTTTAATATCCTTCAGCAACTAGCAGAGGGAGGCTTGTCTTTGATTACTTTCTGAGGAGGCTAGTCTAAATCAATATAACTCTAATGAATGCTTTGTGTGCGCACCATAATTAGGTCGTTGAAGTAAGAGAGGTTAAATTACTAGCAAAGTATTCCAATAATTCACATTTAATAATATCTACATTTGTTTTATTTTTCAGTAGATAATTGGTTGATCACCACTGGGACAATGTAGGCGGGCCAATTGAGCTCTTAATGATTAGATCCACAGGTGCATGATCCGACCATGTTATGTATCCAATATTGGCTGAACTCACTTGTTGCAGAATTATTTTATCCACTAAAAATAAAGTTGAGTAAAAAGAATAGCCCCTTTCAGTGTTGTAGGTATATTTCCATATATCATGGAGATCGTCCTTGTATGAGCTGAGACCTTGTTCTATAGCCATGGATCTATCTTGCTCTTTGGATATTACAATGTTAAAACCACCAAATACTATCAGACCTCCCTGCTTTGTATCCCTGCATTAGATCACAAACAGATCTAATGCATTGGAAAGATAGAGCATTTTTAACTCATCTGGCTAGAAAAAGGAATATGGAACATTTTTATATTTCAACCTGTGTGTGTCTGAGTCAAAGTTGGATTTAGTTGCATTGATCTATAAAATGGATCTTACAGGGAGAATGTAAACCTTGGATGTTATATGAGAGAAATTTTACTGTTATTTGGAATGTGCCAAAATGTGCCATTGATGAGTTGTGTTGTGGAGAGATGCAAATTTGGAGAACCAATAGAAACCTCATGCCAGAGGGGGATAAAATACAAAACAAGAAACAATGTTTCTGAAACATTCCTAGAAAGGAAAAGGAGGCAAGTCCTGTCTGTGAAGCAAGAGAGAAAAATTGGAGGTCCCAGGACCACAAAGTAGTTACAACAGCTTGACATACTTACAGTTGAAACCAGAAGTTTACATACACTATATAAAAAGACACATATGCATATTTTTCTCACTATCTGACATAAAATCAGAATAAACTTTAAACTGAACAGGTGGGTAAAAAATAACAATCTTCCATAAAATAGCAAACACTTTTTAATTGTCCACGAACTTATAATAACAGTTCCATTGGTAACATCACATAGATTGACATTTCAAAAATATAACTTGCAGTTTTGATGGTTCATGCAGAACTCTCAGTTCAAATCATCCCAGCTACATGACTCCGTTTGGAAGCAGCATTTCTACAGTACTGCAACTCAGATAGAAGTAATAAAATCCATATTGGACAAGCGGAACACACACACAGTCCTCTCAGATAGTATCAGAATGTGAACTGGCTGAATGACGTTTCGGGGTCCGTCCCCTTTGTCAAGTTCACTTGCATAGTTAACCCTATCTCTATTTATACTGCACCATCATCAGGGATGGATAATTAAGCTATGTGTAACTCTGCAAAACGTAGAATACCTTGGAATAAATATATGCTTTTTTTAACTACATTTTTTTATACAAAAACTGCTAAGCTATACATTTCTATACTTCTTAAACCATCTTTTACTATACACTATACAAATATCTTTATTAATCAGAGTCTAACACTACAAATAATATATATTTAAACTAACATATATTTAAAACTCCTACAGCTATAGAAAGACATTCCAGTGGCAATCCTCATTTAGACCTAGCGGGGTAAGTGATTGTAAACGTGTGATCCAATAAACTTCTTTCTGCAATAAGCTTAATTTAGCTTTTTCTTTATCACTATCTTCAGTTCAAAAAAGTGTTTGGCAACAGAAGACTAAAATATTTTACATTTTTTATTTTCTACGCAGGAAGTGTTACTGGTAGAGTATCTAGTTTTATATAATCTTATTTGTGACCGATGTTCGTTTTTCCATATCTTAATGGGACGAGTAGTTTGGCCAACATACACTTTGTCGCATGGGCATTTAAGCATGTAAACCACACCTGTAGTATTGCACGTGTAAAAACCTTTGCTGGGTATAAAATAACTTTTAGTTGGATGTGTAATGCCGAACCCTTTTATGATGCTAGTACAGTTTTGACAAGATAGACATGCGTACGTACCTTGGTTTGTCCCTGAAGAGGTTACCATATACTGGGTCTGCTTGCAAAATTTTCCAAGATTTTAGTATTTCATTTTTATGATGGTATTATGATCATCATAGGTCGACAAAAAGTTGATCCTATTTGGATCTTCAATCTTGACACGTTGTTTGTTCCATATTTCATTATTATTTATGGCCCGATCTCTTCCCCTATTTTGGTAACATCTTTTTTAGGGTAACCTCTGCTAGTAAATTTCTGAATCATCGTTTCTTTACTAAGTTAGTAGTCACTATCTGTTCGAAGATGAACGTGCTTTGGTCCGATATTTGCATATTAACACAGGAACAAAAGCAAAAGACCCTGTGAAGATGCTGGTGGAAGCTGATAAGATTGTGCCTTTATCCATTATTATGTTGTGGGGTTATTTTGCTGGAGGAGGGACTGGTGCACTTCATGAAATAGATGACATCATGAGGAAAGAAGATTATGCGGCAATACTGAACCAAGACATCAGCCAGGAAGTTAAAGCTTGGGCGGAGATAGGTCTTCCAAATGGAAAATTACCCGAAGCATACTGCCAAACTGGTTACAAAGTGGCTTAAAGATAACCAAGCCAATGTTTTGGAGTGGCCATCACAAAGCCCTTATCTTAATAATTTTGAAAATGTATGGACAAAGCTGAAAAGGCAGGTGCGAGCAGGGCGACCTACAAACATGACTCAGTTACAAGAGTTCTGTCAGGAGGAATGGGCCAAAATTCCTACCAAATATTGTGAGAAATTTGTGGAAAGGTATCCAAAATGTTTGACCCAAGTCATAGATCTTAAGGGCAATGCTACCTAATACTAATGAAATGTATGTAAACTTTGGACTTTGCAGAAAGTAATAAAAATGCCTAAAAAAAATCTCTCTCTGATTATTCTGACATTTGGCAAATATAAATAATTTTGTTAACTCTAATTGACCTAAAACAGACAAGGTTGACTCTGATTTCATGTCAGATAGTGAGAAAAACATGCATATCTATCTTTTTATATAGTGTATGTAAACTTCTGATTCCAACTGTAAGTAAAGAGTATTGAGAGTGTTCAGCTCACTGCTTGTCTCAAAGATCTTGCAGCTTTGTCAGACCATAGCAGAGAAATCATCTCCAGTCTGACAGTTTTTTTCCTCAATGGAGTGAAGACTGAGACTGGAAGTAGATTCAACGCTTTCAGAGTCTCTATTGACATATCTGTAAAGGAACACACAATCTACGAGTCCTCCTTAGATATAATTAGCTTATCTGGGAATCCTCAATGATAGAGTATCTCCTTTTCCCTGAGGCTGCTGGTGAAAAGGGCAAACTCCATGCCTCTAAGCATAGTGGTTGTGGAGAGGTCTGGAAAGATGGATGTGGAGTGGAAATGCTCTGGGATGTCCAAGGTTTTCAGAGTTTTTCAGAGTTCTCAGGAAGTCTTCCTTGATGTGGTAGAAATGGATTCTTGATATTTTATCTCTAGGGATCTGTGCAGAAAGGTTCCTTGATTTTAGGATGCGGTGGATCCTATCTATTGTAAGATAATTGATGAAGCAAAGGGGAAGTACAAGAGCTATAAAGTCAGTGAATCAGTGAATCCCTAATATTGTTTCTTCTAGACCAGTTATAGAACCTGACCGATAGTCTCTGATCTTCCTCCTCCAAGGTATTGTTTGCATCTATCAAGTTATTATTTGAAGTAGCAAACTCTGCCATTTTGGTTTCAATGTGGTCTATGCAGGAGGAGGGAGATTGAAGTCCTGTTTGAGATCAGAAACCACTTGTTTGAAGTCGGTACAGAATGAAGAGAATAATTGATGTAATTAAGATACCATCAAAGGTTTCCGGTTATTCTTCTCTAGAAGATGTAGTAAGAGAGGGTGGGGAAAACTAAAGGACCCGTTTGATGGACGATTGAGAAGAATTAAGAAAAATTCTTTATGTTTGTCTGGTTTAGCTTTTGAATTCTTCTTTGAGGTACATCCCATAGTAATGGCAATAAGAAGATGTATATAGATGTTGGAAGAGTGAGTAGTGTGAGGAAGCCTTGATATATTAAATATATATAAATTTATATGCTGGAGAAAGCAACTGAGCTGGATTGCAACTAGGGAGCAGAGTGACAAGTATCTCTCTTTTTTTCTTTTTTCTATCTCTCCTACTCCTTTTATTCCCCTTTAGCTCCTCCTTTCTCTTCTTCCCTTTATACAAATGTCTCTTGGCAGTTACACCACTCTGATTTTTTGCAGAAAAGCAAGCGTTAGTCACGCAGGAAGGATCTTCACATGTTAAGGAGGGCCTGTAATAAAATTTAGCCCCCGGCTTCAGGCCAAAAATATGCCGTAATTCCAAATGCAGTTTTACTTTGAAGAGGGGTTAGTGATTGCAAGGAGATTTTTCGTGTAAGTGACCGGAATATTTCTCTGATACTTTGAATAAGAGTGGCCCTCAGCAAGGAGCTGTAGCCATGTGCAGTGCTCACTACAGGCACGGACATGGCCTTAAAGAGTAGAACTCTGGCAGCCAGCACTATTAACGAGTGCTGGGGTCAGATATCAGTGCAGTATCCACTGCAGGGTAATTTAGGAGGCACCGTGTTAAGTACAGAGGTGCAGTAAATCTTCTTGATGCTCACGGCCTGCCCGCTGAGTAGACTACAACTACCAGAAGCAAGATCTTTACTTACCGGTCACTCAGAGATACGGTAGGAGAACCAGAATGCTCTAGAAGGTCTCCTAAATACCTCACTCTAGAGTGGATAGATGGTGAAGTCTGTAAAGGATTTAGTGAGGCAAGATTGGTAATGGTCCAGGAGAGATGTTGTTAACTGCGGCCACTCACATGCAGCTCCAGACCATGCCCCCATCACCACTTTTTTATAACATTGACATGAATTCTGTGCAACAAATATTTGGTCAGCTTAATATATGTCATGCATTACATGTTGGGTCATCTTAACACCATTTATATTTGGTCAGTCTAACATGAGTTACTATAAACACTTGCATTAGGAGACAGCCATATCTTATTTGGTGTTATATTATTATTAGGTAGTTTTATATCTAGTGTTGTGATACACTTTATTTTCCCGGATGATCTGGCCTCATCGCAGGGGAAATTTGTCAAGTGCTTACAAGTGTACTTTATTACTTTTGATATGGAATGTTCATGTGCCACATTTTTGTCAGAGATTGATGGTTATTTACCATCTACTATAACAGTGTATATCCTGTAATTTTTTCTTTTGGTGATTTTGTATTGTTCCTACATTCCCTTTTCTTTATTTCTTCCAATTAAGCAACATATTAGGGTTTTGTGGGCATAGATTAACCCTTTTTGGCGTAGTTGCTTGCTTAGGTAGAACATTTTTGGAAGGGTCTTTGTGAGGGTTAATACTTTTACTTTATCTTAGTTATGAGGAGAGGTTAAAAGCTATGAGGAGAAGTTAAAATAATTAAATTTATTTAGTCTTTGGAAAAGAAGGCAACAGGGAGATAGATTTATGGGGAAAAATTATGTCATGTATAGTGTTGAGCGATTGCGTTGGCTATCGAGATCGAGCGATAGTCGATAGTCGGCCGCTATCGATAAGGTTTTTCGATAGTGAGCATCGATTATGAGCGATTACCATTAAAGTCAATGGGAGAGCAACAACACCTTCATTATTACACCCAAACAAGGCTGGAGAAGCTGAAATTAACATCCACAACAGTCAAATGGATACTGCTACATCTTAGGCAACACACTTAGGTTATAAAAGTCACAGAAAAAAAAAGTCACAGACCATTCACTATCCCTGTCTTGTACCACAGCCTGACCCTTAAAACCTGCATCACCCACAAATTAAAAAGTGCTAGAAGGCAGTATGATTTGAACCATCATGTTACTTGAACTGGACATTGAATATCCCTGTCCTGGAACGCAGCATGAGCCTCAAACCTGCATGACCCCCAGATTTAAGAAGTGCCGCAAAAAGGAGTAATTCAACCACCATTTTAGTTGAACTGGACATATACTTTCACTGTCCTGGGCCACACTATGACCATTAAACCTGTCTGACCCCCAGATTACAAAGTGCCGGAAAAAGGAATCTTTCAACCACCATTCTAGTTTCATTGGACATTGACTAGAACTGTCCTGTGCCACAGCATGACCCAGGGCCGGAGTTACAGTGGGTGCGGTGAGAGCCCAGGCTGGCGTCCGTCATCTATTAACACGCAGGTTAAAATGCCCTGATGACGCAGCAACAAAAACTGTCGTGCTGAAGCAGAGTGCGGAAGCGGAAATGTGAGAACTCCAGCCTTCCTCAGTACACAGTCAAGACCTGGGTAGCGCTTGCCCCTCCGTATGAGTGCGGACCAATTGAGCTTCACTTGGAAATACTGGTGGTTAACGCTCCTGTTACACCCAGGTGCCCTTTTGCTTGGCATTCTTTTTCTCATTTTACTCAACGTGCTGGAGGAAATTGTCTCTGTACTTTGTTCTCTGTCCGTGCTCCATACTCCATGTCCTCTGAATAACCACATCTGGTCAAGTTTTCCTGTACCTCCCTTGTACAATTCAGGGAATTTTTTTTACCAGCTATTTTGTACATGCAAGTTTTTTAGTAGTTTAATTCTAGAAAACACATTTTTAAAATAGGATGGAATCCACCATGTCTTTTTTTTTCTCTTTTTTTTTTTGTATTAAATGGGTTGTCTCAATAAAGGTTGATAGCTATGTTAAAGATCTTGCAAAAACAATCATTTTGCAATTGTGCCATTAACGTGTCTCCTATTCCTGTTTCTGACAGCCCCATCACCCTTGACCCCCTTTTGACAATTGTGAAAAACAAATGTCTGTTAGAAACAAATTTTTTTTAGGAATAGGACCCTGAAAAAAGGGTATTTACCCCTTTGGAAAAATTGGGAAAAAAACAGAAAAAAAAAAGAATGCCGGGGCCACAAAAATTTTCCAAACATGCCATGAGCACTTTTACAATTGTGAAAAAAAAATGTCTTTAAAAAACAAAATTTTTTAGAATAGGACCTTAGTTTGCTGCTTTTAAAAAGCAGCATGCCCCCAAAAAAATTATAAAAATATTCTCAGCCACTTTAAAAATTGTGAGGAGAAATGCCACTTAGAACCACTTTTCTGTTCCAAAGCATGTTTTTTGTGTATCTCCAGCTCATGACCCCAAAAATTAAAAATATGACTTCTAGCACATTAAAATTGTGGGGGGAGAAATCCCTTAAAGCCAATTTCTGTTCCCAAAGGACCAAAATTATAGCTGTTTCTCACAGAAAACATGACCTAAAAACCATTGACAAGCAAAAATTTTTTAAAGATAAATGGTAAAGGGAAACGGTGTTTTTTCATGAAACCTTGTGTCTTTTACATTTTCTCCCACAGCAAAAGAGAAAAAAAGGGAAAAGAAAATAAAAATTGCGAAAAATGATCTTTTTAAAAAAAAGTTTTAAAGAGACCATTTTGTTTAAAAAAGGAATGTGAAGTGGGCCGGCAACTAATGGGTACCTGGGAATTGGGCCACAAAAATATCAAGGGTCCATGCCTATTCACTTTATGAAAGTAAACGATCCAATTATCTGGGAAAGCCGGACGGGTTTTTCTGTAATGACTCCTCCAGCTGTGCTGAAGGTCCTTAGTTTGGCTGGCTGTGGGGGAGGGGCAAAAATTCTAGGCGTGACGAGCCCGCTCGGGCCCTTCGTCCCCTTTTGGAACCCCAAATCTATTGGGTCCGGCACAGATGCAAAAAAATCGGGGTTGAGACGCCGAGAGTCGTGACTATGATCTTAAGCTGATCTCTGTGTGTTGGAGTGTCCCTGCTTTTATGCGTTGTGAGGTGGTAAACAAAGATTGCCAGAGGTCACCCATTAGGCTTCCCCCACCTTCTGCTGCTGCCCTATGCCCACTTGGCACTCTACTGCGTACGTCGTGATGTTGTTCCACTGTCTTTGGGGGAAAGTGAAGCAGTGCAACGATGTCTCCAGTTGATCAATCAGCAAGGTCTCCATTTCCTGCATTTTTAATCTCTATTTGGGGGGGTGGAAGGAAAGTGCTAGTTTTGTTTTTTTACCGGGATCCGGAGGGTGGGCCCCCCCAGTAAATGTTGTTCATTTTGATGGGGGGGTTATGCGAGGATCATTTGGGAATGGACATCCAAGCACCATGTGAGATGGAGCCTTGATTTCCCCGCCTCTGGGTCGAGGGGCACTAGCAAACTGATCTTCCTCCTTCCTCCTCCCCCTCAATTCGCGCCCAACCCCTTTCCAAGGCAGGGACTCGGTACATCAGTGTCTAGGGAAAACCTCCTCCCCCCCCCTTCCCTCCGCTGCCTCCGGGACGCTTAAAACCCGCCCCTGAATTGCCTGATTTATCACCCTGAGAGCTGAGCGCCACCTTGCATAGCTCTGGGGCCCGAACCATGCCCAAAAAGACCCATGAAATTTAGAAACTGTCGGGGCCCTTTTGGATTTTACGGAAGGAAAGGCTCCGTGTCCCATCGGTCTGTCTCCCCTCCCTCGTGGCGGGGCCTTTGTTTCAGAGTGTCCAAGATTTCCCGAATAAGTCACCACAATGCTCATGCTGACAAGGGATTGCCGCACTGACCCTTTTGGGGGTTCTTCAAAACTGGGAAGGATGGGGCAGAGCTCTTTCCCCTGCTCCCTCTCGGGGGGTTTAACCCCCGGGTCCCACCGCTTTGTCAGGGCCCTGTGTCACTTTGTACTGGTAATGCTTGCGCTCTGCCCCAATCGCTGGACATTGGAGGGGGGAATTCCCGCGTGTTGCCCCCGTAAAAAATGAGACGGTTGCGGGGGGGGCGAGCTGAGCTGAACGCAGCCAGGGGGACGAAGCAGGGTGCGAACGGCGGAAGTGCGAATCAGACCTCGGCCTTCTTAGCAGGCATCCCCGACCCCAGGTAGCCTTTTTTCCTTTGGGATGGGGGGGCTCCCAGCCCACCTCTTAAAGGGGGGCCACGATTTCCCCGTTATCGCACACTACCTTTCCCTGGCACAAGGTTCTTTTCACCCAGCCAGCGCTCGGTCTCGTTGCTTAGAGCCGTCCCCCAGCTCCTGACTGTTGTGGCGGGCTCCAAGGCAGATTAATTTCAAACGCCCCGGGGTCTCTGGGCACGTGATCCCCAAGGACCTTGGGGAAAAAGCCCCGCACCACCCTGCGGTTTTGAAGAGCTGCGCCACTGAGACCAACCCTCACCTCCAGAGACATCCACCCCCAGCT